>JBBPBX010026992.1:0-28868 GCA_038048925.1 Garcialebias charrua
ATTTTGGTTTTTGTATTTCCTCAATTTTATGCTTTCACCTTGTCCACTGTTTTGGGACTAAGTGTGAAATCTCATGAGATTTTGTGAGATTTGAGTTTCATAGAAAAACATGGCTCCTCCCATCATTTGGGAGAGCAGGTGTGTGTGACTGAGGAAGTTCAGAGCTGCTGCAGGTGGGCATTAAACAATTTTAGATGAATTTATTTTTGGACTGTCATATACTTACTGGTATGCTTCTCAGCTTTTAGATGTCTCTAAGCAGTGAGAAACTGCTGTTTTGTGCTTAAAAGACCAGAAACAAGCAAACTGGTGAGTGTTTATATTGTTTGTAGCATGCCAATGCTGGCATTAGCATGCTAAAGCAATTGTTTGTTGGCTTATGGCCTTTAAATATAAATGGTCAAATGCTATTTAATGGATTAAATGGTTATGTTGTACTTTTGTGCCATCTTTAACATTTAATCATACAGTGACTATGAATGTGAAGAGTACTCTATTTAGAAATTGTTTGTGTATTTATATTATGATAAACAATTTAGAAAAGTAAATCATGTACATGTAGATCATCAATACATTTATCCTATGTATTTGTAAAACTATTTATGGTATGGTATTGATAGTGATTTTGATATTAATACTAGAAAATGATGTTAACTTGATCCTGTTGTACAGGCCAGGTTTCTATGAGGGAGGCCAGATTTCCTATGATGGAGGCCAGGTTTCCCATGATGGCGAGCTACCACTAGGCTTCAGGCCCAAAGAACCCGGAGCCAGAACCTGAGTTGTCTTGTGCGGTAGGAGATGCTGTGGCCTGCTCCCTACACACACACCCAAAAAACCTTTACAAGCGCTAAAGGCTCCTGAACATTTATTTGGTCTTCATTGACTACATTTAAACCCCTCAATCTTATCTGGACTATTGCCCTGGCCTTGGTATTTCATGAACTGTGGGATTAATACAAGCATTTGGATTTAGTCTAGATAATTTGGGAGATCTGTTCATCTGGTGAAACATGTTTATTGGTATAATGAATGGATTGATGACATTGATGACAGTTGTTTTTGTTTTGTTTTTGTACATATTGTAAATACTGTATCATATTTAATACAAAGCACCTTATGCACTGATTTTCTGTCCTTGTGTTCTTAAATACAAATGCAACCATGACCCTTCATGAGGCGAACATTAGAACCTTCTGATAACTGGCCTGCTACTAATACTTTTGAGTGATCACCACTTTGTCTGATCTTTAGCATTTACATCATATATGCTACACACACCTTTTCATTTTCACAAATTTCTGTTTGTGAGGTTAAAGGTGCACTCTGCAGTTTTTGTAGAATGCAGCACTTAGAAAACATTTCAACAGGGAAAGCATTCTGGTCCCTCCCCCTCAGAGCCATATATGGCTCTGCTCCCCCTTGCTCTGCTGAAATTCAGCTCTGCCTTCTTAGCTCTGCCTCCACTACATGTCCTGTGGCAGCCGCTGCGAAGTTCTGTGTTTATATGTTAATAAAACGTTCTAAAAAATAAAATAAAAACATGGAGCGCTGGTCCAGCACACCAGAACACCATGAAATCTGCTGAGCCTCGCGCAGCCACGTTGAACCCGAGTTTAATTCACTCGTGACAAATTCATTCATTTCCTCATTTCAGTCATGGAGTCAGCGGAGGAGGAGATCACTTGACTTTTGGCAAAAAAACAAAAGTCCAGATCAGGGATGAAGAAGGGGAATTCAATACAGTACATTTGTGTCATATACAAAACAGTTTTGCATCGGTTTGCAATCCTTTAAACGAGAATGTGCGTGGCTGCTGGGGCTGGGACAGGCGGGGGCGTGGGTTAGGAGCGTGAGAAGTGAGAAGCTCTGTTTTTATTGGCTGGTTAACGGCGGGTCACTGTGGGAATTTAGAAATGCTTTTAGTAACACCTGGAGAAGCAAGGGGAATATAGGCCCTCATTCACGAAAATGTTCATATTTTTATCCTAAATTTCTCCTACTTTTGTTCGTACGAAGCGTTCGTACGAACATGCCACGTCAGATTCAACAAAGTCTTCTATCCTGAGGAAACGTGTGTAAATGGGTTGCGTAAATATGATGAATCCCACCTGTTCTAAACAGCTGCGCGTGCACGCGAGAGGTCATTTACATAATTCCCACCCCTCAAAACACCATATAAGGCCACGTTTCCTGCCTTCTGACAGCAGGAAGTGTCCATTCATTCAAACTCAAGAAGTAAAAGGAGGAACTTCACGCGTTCGGAGATCTGCTCTCAGTCGCGCTGTGGCTACCCCCCCACCCCCCGCAAGTGTCGGATGGTCAAATATCTTTAATTTTAGTGTACTGTGTTACATTATAGTTTCACTTATTCAGAAGAGCCGTGGCGCACCGCTACCCCCCACCCCCCGCAAGTGTCGGATGTGTTTTTGAACAGAAGCATTTTAAAATGTCTCGAAACTACAGTTAACTTCATATTAATATTGTAGTGCATATGTTTTGTCTCCCGTGGGTCGTACAGTATCAGAAATCAAGAATAAATGGTTTGATCTGAAAATGGCTTCAAACAAACGTCTCGCCGCAGCACGGACAGGAGGTGGTCAAGGAATAGTCTGAGATGGTGGACAATAAATGCCACGCTGCAAGACGCGTGCCAACATGTTTTGCAGCACAAATGGGTCATGCGCGCACCTCCTGGTCAGCGCGCAACCACATTCTGCAGGTTATATTTCGAATCAGATATAATAATCTATTGCTCCGATGGTGTTTGGCACAAGATCAGTCTTAATTCGTACTTGTTCTGCGGCGGTGTATGGGAATTTTATGTACCTGGGTGTTAATATGAGGAGCGGCTTTGATGACCAAGGGGAGCGCACGACTCACTGAAGCCTGCGCGACACACCAGACAAATTAAACTTAAAATTATAATTCTAATTCAAACAGAATAACCTATTGTCAAGAATAATTATGGTGCGTGATTTTTTTAAACCCAAAATATTTTCTAAATAACGAAATATGAAGTTATTCGTGGAGAAGATCCGTCTGGATGACAGCAGACTGACGCTCCTAAATTATACGACAGGTCCGGACCACTCGTAAATTTTGTTCGTATCTGAAAAAAATCGTAGGATACGAAAACATTGTTGAATGCCGCAAATGATCCTAAATCACTCGTACGCACAGTTTAAGAACAAATCTGTGCGTACGAACGGTTCGTGAATGAGGGCCATAGTTTTTTTTCAGAGATTACTTTGTCTAACATCAGTCTGTCATGAGATAGTGACAGAGTGAAGAAATATGTTAATGTAAATATGTAATGTCGGGTGTGGTTAAAATTGAGTACTGAAGTTTAAAAGAAGTTTAAAAATACTATTTTAAATAAATAAAATTGGTTAAAATCAGTGGTGGGCCTCCGACCGCTAGGTAGCGCTATTGCGCTATTCCGCTTGTAGCGTAGCTAAATAATCTGTTAGCTTTACAGCGGATTGACTAAGTTTTATAATTCATAAGCGGATTTATGCTATTTTTATTTAAAATGCAGTACCGCTAATAACTAATTATCTATCAGTAAAAACGAAATAACGTATTTACGAGCAGCGCCGGATGTGGTCCGTCACAAAAAAGCGTCCCCCTCAGTCTCTTGGTGTGTGCTCTCTCTATAGCAGTTAGCAGCCAGTGTGTTACTCTGGAGCCTTATTGCTTGTTTTCGAAGAGTCAGACGAAGACTTTTTAACATGGAGGGTGAACTTATGGATGTTTCTCAGGGCCTACGCGACGCGTCTGGATTTAAAAATAGAATTTCGCCACATTAGCACTCTTCAAAATGGCGTCCGCGACGGCCAAAGAAGCCAGGATTTTACAACAAAACACGGTAAAACAATTATTTCTTTGCTGAGAAAAAATATATTTCATAGCTGACGTTATAGCACAAGTTTTTCTGAGCTTGAGAGTTTCACGAAATGGTCAAATCTGCTGGATTTAAAAAAGTAGTTCACCATTAGGACTATTCAAAATGGCGTCCTTAGGGCAGCAAACTTACATACTCAGGGAATCACAAGGAACTCAGGAGACAGAGGCAACAGGAGACAATGCCAGGACAATGATGAACACAGAGATACAGACTTATTTTTGATTTGATTTGATGTTCATTCATTCATTTTAAAAGAACAATACAAAACAGTTTCATCAGATACAAGGATGAATAGACTTTTAGCTGAATGGATGGATGGATAGACAGTTAGCTGGATGGATGGATGGATGGATGGATAGACAGTTAGCTGGATGGCTGGATGGATGATCTTTAACAAGTTCTAAAATCATTAAAATTTAACCTCAGCTTGTGCCTCTGACCCAACAGAACCTCCTTCAGCAGCAGAACCCTCTGTGGTTCTCTGACTTCATCAGTCTGCAGGACTTCATCAGTCTCTCTCCTGGTTCTGGAGGAGTTCTGACCCACTCTTCTTTCCATTGTTGCTTCAGTTCTTTGAGGTTTCTGCTCAGCTCTCTGAAGGTTTCAGGTTCAGGTTCTGGACTCTGACTGGGCCGTTGATTTGATTTGATGTTTATTCATTCATTTTAAAAGAACAATACAAAACAGTTTCATCAGATAGAAGAATACAAGTAGGATAAAATGAAAGGAGCAGAAAGAAGATGAAATCTTATTATATCTGCCCCTTATTTATTTCACAGTTTGTTCAACCAATGATAACCTTCAAACTACATCACAAAATGAATAAATCTACTAATTTATCTAACTGTAATACTGTACACAAACACACTAAGCTACATCATATATAGTTTTTGAGCAAGTCCTTTTCGACCTTTTTCTTAAATGTATACATTGGGCAGCACGGTGGCACAACTGGTAGAGCTGCTGCCTCTCAGCGAGAAGGTTGCCGGTTCAAATCCCGGTCCGGGGCCTTTCTGGGTGGAGTTTGCATGTTCTCCCCGTGCATGCGTGGGTTTCCTCCGGGTACTCCGGTTTCCTCCCACAGACCAAAAAACATGCTTGTTAGGCTGATTGGTGACTCTAAATTGACCCTAGGTGTGAGTGTGAGAGTGGATGGTTGTTTGGTGTGAGTGAGACAGGTCCCTCTTGTAAATGAGTCCCCGTGACTCAACGAGGCTAGCCTGTATAAATAAAGGTTGAATGAATGAATTGATTTTGCATTTTTAACATCACTCTCCAGAACATTCCACAATCCAACTCCCTGAATTGAGGTAGACCGTCCCTTTAAGCTGGTTCTGAATTGTGGTTTGATGAATATCTGTCCCTTTAAGATTGTAATAACTTTGTCTAAATTTCTTTGGATATTTAAAGGTAATGTGTTATTATGAGCCCTATACATAACTGATAAAATACTATATTCTACCAATTCCTGGAATTTCAATAAATTTAGCTGAAGAAACAAGGTGTTTGATGGGTGACTGAAATGTTTTCTGGTGATTACTCTTACAGCTCTCTTTTGTAAAATAAAAACAGGCTTTGTAATTGTTTTGCACGCTTTTCCCCAAACCTCAATACAATAGATTAAATGTGGAACAATGATTGTGTTATACAACATATACAGAGCTTTATCAATTAAAAAATCCCTGACTTTATATACAGGTACATGAACACACAGCATGACAATCACAAACACCTGGACAACAAAATGGAGGAGATAAGCAAGACAATTAACAGAGAGACCAGGGAGTGTAGGGATGGGGACCCATCACCTGAGAACTACATGCTTACAACTGTTATCTTGAAGTTCTAGGGTGTAGAGAGCCACAGAAACGGTTATGGTAGGCCGGATTTGGCCCACGGGCCTTGAGTTTGACACATGCGATCTAGTGGTACTAAAAGTAACAAAAGAAGAAAAAAAAAACAGCCAAATATGTCAGCAGTTTAGCTAACAGACTTTGGAATGGGTACATTTTGTCCTTGTGAAACCTGTTGAAGAGAACCAAACTAAATACTCTGAAACTCAAACAACTTACTGTATAACAGTTCATGCACCGCTAGTTGGCAGTGTAGTGCAAATATTGCATAACTTGCTGCTACCAATTGTTGAATTTAATTAGCGGATTAGAATTAGCTTCCCCTAATTTTCATAAGACATTAGTGCTTTTGAAATTGCGGACCTAAATAAATTAATTAGTGCTTTAGAAATAGCGGAACTAATTTTGGGATTAGCGTTGCCCACCACTGGTTAAAATGGTTGTACCTAAAAAGTTACCTTTAAAAGCATGCAGGCCCGTTTGCAGAGGAGGTTTGGGACAAGTTTACACTAACCGTGTTTCCATCTATTTTCATTTCGAATTTTGAGCTAATTTTTGAAATCTTGCAAAAATGTAAATACAAATTAATGCGGATCAGAAGTGTTTCCATCAACTGGCTTGAATCGCATCTACCGGGCCACGCACAGCGTCATTACGTCAGACGTCAGCGTCATTACGTCAGACGTCAGCGTTACGCATGTCTACAGTAAACAGGAAGTAGCGGTTGAAAACAGAACCCGGCCACACATCTCGTCAAAATGGAGAGAATATTTCAGGTATGTGTTGCTATCGGGCAAGTTGTATTTATTCTGTCATGCCAACTAGTTTTAGCGATGTTACATGTTGTCCGGAGCGGAAACAGCTGATCAGTCACGTGACGTGAATGTTCGCTACGGCAGAACTGAGTCGGCAAATCTGTTTCCATCTGTCGTTTTGCGCATCAGCTCTGTTTCGAAACCCCCAAAAACCACCTCAAGCGAGCGTATCAACTTTTGAGCAAATTAGAGGAAGTTAACTCGAATTTTGCCGTTTCCATTCAGCTTTTCTGATGCGATGCTTCAAAATGCGCATCTAGAAACATTGATGGAAACACGGCTACTGACACCAGTTAAGTTCCACAATTGTTTAATTAAATAAATAAAATCCTAAATTTAAAATATTTACAGTTTAAAAAGGCAGTCAACTCCAATAAACATTAAAAGTGCAATTCATGGCAGTACATTTAAAACAGGAAAATCACACACACACATATACACACACACACACACGCACACACACACACACACACACACACACACATACACACTTCACACACCAAACCAGCAGTACTGTCACCTCCTGGAGGGATTTGGTAACAGTCACAGGACAGTTCAGAGTCCACCCTGGTATGATCTGTCATCCGGAAGAGACGCCACTCCAGCCGATGCCTGTTCAGTTGAGCTGGATGTCAGTCGACCCAGCTCAGCCCGCAGGACGCGTGACGCGGCCCATCCCACGCCGTCCAGACAGCGAGCACCAATCCAGGACCAGTTGGCAGTCGATACGACACAAGTGGAGGCATAAAACCAGTCGGGACAGCAGTAGACGAACACCCAGGACAAATAGCCGACAGAAGGACGCCAAGGACAAACAGCAGGGACTAGAACAATAAATAGAATTAAGATCTAAAATGTAAGAGAGCAGACAGACAAAATAGCGCTTTACTCACCACAAGCTCCACCTCTAGCAGGAGAGGGAAGCAGGAAGCTTGTCAGTGGTCGCGAGAACAATAGATCATTGCGACCTAAAGCGCCCAATTACGCTAGCGCGTGACACAGCCAGCAAACGCCGCCGGAAGGCGGATGACGTGTAATCACCCCTGGAGACTGGGCCCGTTTTATACAGGAAGCCAGCCCCAGACCCACCAATCGCATCGCAGCACCTGTGTGGTGCATTTAATGTCCGCAGGACATCCTACCACATTAAATATATAGTTTTAGAAAACTTAGACTGCACTACAGAAACTGCAGACTGCAGCTTTAATAAAGCCACAAGGCTCAGTTTTACGACCCACCCTCTTCACAATCTACATAAGTAATGTAGGTCAAATCATTCCTGAAGCATTGATGCACGATCCATCGTTAGGCTGATGGTCCTCCTTGATCATGTGAGCAGCTGGTTTCAGGCTGTCATCAGCCAACTGGTTGATCCACTGTGAGAGGGTGCTATTTATAAGACTGAGCTGAATACAGCAGCTCAGACTGAGGAAGTCTTTCGGATGAAAGACGAAACGTTTTTACAATTTTTTTGCTTTGTTTTGTTTTTTGAATATCCAGAAGACCAGACTTGGCTTTTTTAGATTTTTCTACCTGGATTATTGAGCATGCATCAGGGTATTCCTGATGCATCTTTTCATTCCTATGTTGACAACGCCGTTGTTTATTGTCAAGCTAGAACAGTTGCTAAGGTTTTCCAGCTCTCAAGGCTCACCCATAGCTCTGCCTATGTCCGTACGCATGTCCGTACGCGCGTGCTGTATGCAGACAGTTCAGCCCCACAGCTCAGCGTACGTTCTCGCGTTCATTCTCACGTTTTTGCACCAAATTCTTGACATCATTTGAGCAGCTGCAGCACAGAGCGTTTACCTACGGGGCAAATTGAGGTCGCTGATTGGTCATTTGCTGACACGCCTACTGCATTGATTGACAGGTCGGGTGGGGGGAAAAAAGGCACGAGCTGGCAGCTGCAGCCACAGCGGTGTTCTGTGTTTATATGTTAATAAAAAGTTCTAAAAAAATAGGGAGCGCTGGTCCTGCAGCCCACACATCAGACCAGCACACCAGGAAATCTGCAGAACCTCCCGCAGCCACATTGGACCCGAGTTTAATTCGCTCATTACAAATTTGTTCATTTCTCATCATTTCAGTCATGGAGTCAACTGAGGAGGAAGAGATCACTTGCCTCTTGGCAAAAAAACAAAAGAAAAGGCCAGATCAGGGATGAAGAAGGGGAATTTAATATATTTGTGTTGCATACAAAACAGTCCGGCGCCAGGCAGTTTCTTGTGCGACCACGCGTTTGCGTACGCGTTCGTAAAATTTGAGCTTTGCACGTACATGCCCTGCGGGGATACGCTTGTACCTCTGCGTAGTACGTGCGTACAGCTGCGTACAGCCGTACGCAGAGCTATGGGTGAGCCTTTAGAGTCTGCATTCGACATTATCCAGTCAAATTAGTTCCATCTCAAACTGGTGCTAAATGCTGATAAAACCAAAGGGATTTTGTTTTCAAACATGAAGTACCAGCAGTCCTTCCATCTTATCCACGAATGGTGTCCCTTGAGTTTGTGGATTCTTACAAATATTCAGGTATATTGATCGATTCACATTTCTCTTTAAAGCCTCATGTTGAAAACTTGATAAAGAATTTGAAAGTAAAATTGGGTTTCTTTTTTGGAAACAGATCTATTCATCCATCCATTCATCCATCCATCTATCCATCTATTTATCTATCATCCATCCATCTCTCTATCTACAAAGTACATGAATGCTCATGCAAGCACCTTGCAGATGTTGGACGCTGTCTATCATGGTGTGTTAAGATTCATAACTGGCTGTAACTACCAAACCCATCACTGCACCCTGTATTCACTGGTTAACTGGTCATAATTAACTTCACACAGACTCTCACACTGGTACATTGTCATCTTTAAATCACTTCTTGCTCTGTTGCCTTTATACATCTCCTCCTACATGTTACTTCGTCAGTGCAGCTACAGCGTGCGCTCTCAAGACATAATTACATGCCGTGTCCCCTCAGTGCGGACCGAACTAGGCAAAAGGGCCTTCTCCTACTCTGCTCCTGTTTCCTGGAACACCTTGCCAAAAAATCTGAAGCTCTCGACTTTGACCACTCTAAAGGATTTTAAACAACTGTTAAGCTCATTGCACAAACTAATGCAGACTTCCCTGTTTTTAGTATTTTACATCGTTTTATAATGTAGCTTGTTTGTTGTTTCCTTTTTATATCATTTATTTTATTTACTTTTCATTTCATATGCTTGTATATGATTGTCAATTGTTGTCTGTCTGTACCTCATCCGTGCTCTTTGTTTAAAACAGGTCTGTCTTGTAAATGAGTCCGTGTAACTCACTGAGACGAACCTGTATACAGTAAATAAAGATTGAATGAATTATATAGCCTATGTTAGCTCTGAAGTTGTATATTAGCTCTGTAGCTTATGTGAAAAATGAGTAATTTCTCTGTTCTTCTCTCTGTCAACACTCTCCAGTTCAGATTAAAGGGCCGAACATCAGATAATGTACAAAATTAACATTAAAGCTGAATGGAGCTCGCACCGGGGCAACCTGTTTACATCATTTACCCAGCATTCATTGTAGAGTAAATAAAATGGCAACGTCTATGTTTCATTATTTAAAAGAAAAAACGTTAAAAACATAAACAGCCTACAGTATTTTAGTCTTGTTTTTATAGCTGAAGTAATTCTTTATAAAATAAGGTCTACTCTTCCAACTAGTCAGAGATCCTGCAATGTAATAATGTAAACACTTCTTGTACAAATGAACTGATGAATATAAAAGTAGTTTCAAATGTACGGTATATTTTTATTCTGTATGCAGAAAAGAGAGCCATCCTGAATTCTGCTGGAGCATGAAAACCCCCAGATTCCTCTCATCTGTGTGCTGTGCTGCAGCGCTCTCATTGTGCTGACCCAGATGGTCTTCCCCTGTCTGATTACAGTTACTCAGCTTTTCTCATGGCAGATATTATGAGCGCTCATTAGAAGATTCATGACTGACTATCCTTGTACTCCATGGTATGCCTTAGAGAATAAAAGGGACCACGTTGTTAGCAGTAGGCACATCCCAGTCTGAACAAAAGCCGACAGCTGTGTCTCAGGTTGACGTGAGCAAATCATTCTTACCGCCACTCTCAGTAATCACTAAAACTAACAACCACACACAAACAGAAATCATTTATTTCTACAAAACCAAGTGTTGCTGTGCTGCAGAAATGTTCTCAGAAAGCCTGTCCTGAAAAGAGCAGCGCCTCAAAAAAGAATAATTAATAAAATTTTGATTTAAAGAGCTACTTGAAGACAAAGTGCCAGGACAGCAAAATCTCTGAGACGTATATAATTTATACAAAGAAATCATTCCAGAATATGTAGGTCAATCCCATCCTTGTTCCCCAGCATGCCGGATTAGATTTTATTTCCAAAGTGGTTAATTAACAGTGTGTTTTATGGCAGGGATTGTTTCTGTCTGGAATTAGAAACAGAAACTCACTAAAAGACTATTCAGGAAGTTGTTCAAAGCTCTCATCTAAAAACAAACAAAAAAACTCAAAGTGGAAGTTAATAGTTCTGTGGAAGTGTTATGAACAATGAACATCTTATCTGCTGCAGATAGCTCCTTTAACAACTTCAATTTAGAGAAAATCAATCATTCTGGCCACTGAGCTAAAGGCTAGCCTGCATGGGCCAAGGTTCAGCAGGAGCAGATAATTGAAAAATCTTGCAAATTGTGATTCAAGCACCAAATTTGGTATGATAATTTTCTTTGAGGTGTTTGTCAAATCTTCTTGATTGGCCTTTTGAAAATCCAAGATGGTGGTCATTTTTCTTAATGACTGCCAAAATGAGCAAATTTCTGCTCAGTAATCATATGGTAATGTAACGACTGCATCAAATATCTTTAAAATCTTTGTGTCAACCGTTATGTTTTAGTAGCCTTGTACTATGAAAGTAACATGTACTGTATTACCATAGTTACTTAAGTTAATTACTCAGCTCGCATCGACTCAGCATCGGTCAAATGTGTCTCTGTTCTTGGAACCGCCTCAGCTGTGGTTCCAAGCGAGCCGAGTTGAGCAAGCAATTTTGATGTCAGAAAACAGCAGCCGTCGATTGACCCGATGATTGACGTCACTGGATGAGCCACGGCGATACTTGCAAAATGTTTGTAAACTCCTCCTGAAGCACATTTTCAATCCTATCATATGGAGAGCTGCAAATCACAGGTTGTCCCATTGTTGAATGATAACATGCAAATCTTTTTATCAATTTTGTCAGATGAGCTCATACAACGTGTGCTTCACAGAGCAATGAAGAACAAACAAGTTTACGGGTAGGTGTCGGAGAACCTGGCTGCCCGCAGCTACACTCGAACGTATAAATAGTGCCATGACAAATAAAAAAATCTAATCAGACTGTCAGACAACATGACCATAATATTAGCGTATACTGTATTGCTAAATAGCTACTTAGCAACAGCGGGACTCTAGTTAACAACATACACTAACTACACACTAGTTAGCAATATACAGTACACTAACTACACACAACAACACATACTAACTACAAAGTACATGATACATGGCTGCAACATACGCTAGCTACACAGTAGTTTGCAATGTACACTAGCAACATGCTAGTTAGCAACATACGCTAAGCCCAGAGCTCCCGTCCACAGAGTGAGGGAAACACCCTCAATGGAGACACATCTGTGCTTGAGTAGAACAAATTGATTAGTGGTACTTAACAAAGGAGAAGCGGTTTAAGACTGAGAGGCAAAAGATTAAAGAGGTGTGGAGGGAAGTCGGTGCTTTCTGCACAGCTTACACGTGATGCACCTCCCCGTCAAACACTCATACAGTACCTTCAGAAGATTGGGTGCTTTTTATTGTATGTTTACTGCATTCATAGTCTCACAGTGCCACTTAGACCCTGTTTACACGGCGCATATTTTGAGTGAAACCGCTCCTTTCTCTCTGCGTCTTTGCTTATCGTTGACACGAGTCCACTAGCCCCCCTCTTTGACTCCGATGGTTTTTGAACTCACCCTTCAGGGTGAATCTTTTTCGCTGACCCCCGTTGATAATGTAAACATCTCCCACTGAGATTTTGTGTCAACCACATGCGCGCAGCACGCACGCGCGGACAGTCAGGGCAGGCGGACATTTCACGTGTCACGCTGCAAAATATGTGCTATATAATAACAGTTTAACAATAATAAACAGTATTTATGTTAGCGTAGGAGATACTGTATATAAATTTATCTGAACTACAGTATCTATCTGGACTCGTTACATTTTTTAAACAATGCGTAACATGCTGTGAAAATGAAGACACCAGGTTTATTTTTTATTTATTTATTCAACACCACAAACTGTACGTCACACAAACACTGAGAATTAAACTGAACACTAATAAAACACGTTAACCGAACTGTAAATACATTAATGAACTGGACTCTTGCTGTGTTTTCATCTGGACCCCATCAGAACCGGTCCGCCTGTTGGAACGACAGCTTCTCCACCTGGCAGAAAAAAAAAAAATAAATAAAAACTCTGTTGTTGTGTGATCAAAGTAAACACAAGCAAACATTATATTAAGAACGTTGATTTACCTGCTGTAAGTCATGTTTTTCACGGAGTAAAGTCCGACATCATCCTCATCGTCACTCGGTTCTGGTTCACAGTCCACTCAGCGTCTGGTGTGGAGCTTGTTAGATGAAGAGAGTCCCACTTGGTGTCAAATCTGTCGACTATTATCCAAAATCCAGCTTTAATTTGTTGTTAACTTGTTGTTAGCTCAACGTTTAGCACAGAAGAACGCAGCAGTCTGCCAGCAGAGTGAGGCAGCACGCATGCGCAGTGGGTGAAGGTTCAGCAGCACGCATGCGCAGTGGGTGAAGGTTCAAAAATTCACAGCGCCAACTAATGACCCGGCATGGTAACTACAGTGGATTCATGAAAGGAGGAGGGGGGCATGAGGGAGGGGGGAGATTCGAGCAGATCCGTGTCAACGCAAAACTTTTCATCTAATTAACATACCCAAAACCTCAGTTTCCCCCCACAGTGTCCGTGTAAACAGGGCCTTAGTAAATGATTGAGCTTCTAATAGGAAAAAAAAGATGGATGAAAAGAGTCCGGCTGAAAGGCTTGGGGAAAAATAGCCAAAAGGTACATCAGGTAAGAAAAAACTGCAGCAATATTCCAGCTGGAAGCCTAAAAGATCAACTGTTTCAGATTCCTGCAGTTTATTTAAGCTTTAAGCTGAAAGCGAGGAGAAGACCTTGAGCTCTGCCTCATACGATACAAACACACAACAACGCCTTTGTGACAGGCAGGAGCAGAAGCCACATATGATTACATCAAAGGAGTTGATGCATTTTAAACCCGTAAGAGCATCACGTGCATGCATACAAAGAGCTTCTGCAGATGTCAACATAGAGACTTCTACAACCCAGAGAGTATCAGGCAGATTGCACACCCTCCTCTGTATTGTTGTAAGGTTTGCCTCACATAATTTAACCGGTGAGTACGGTGGTTTTAATCTGTCCACGGCCCACCTCCTTCGTTTGCTCTCCGACCCGTTCACCAAGCGGATTCTTCAGAACGAGCCTTTCAGACCGCCGCTGTGTTTACTCACACGTTGCTAAGTACAGTATCAGCAACGCGTCGAGTATCACACCGTGATCCCCGTTGTGTGGTGTCGGCTGTGGAATCATGGGAAACGGTTCGGTCCAGTTCCCCGCCGAGTTGACTCTGCGTGAGAGCAACACGTGAACAATCAGCCGTTTCTGACCCTCGACTCGGCCCAGGTTCCTTCCTCTGCTGTGCAGCGTCTGTTTAAGAGAATGTTTGATTCTTAAATCTCCTTTGTTCATCTTTTATTATTATTATTTCTTTACTAGCAGCAAGCTCGTGAAGCGTCACGTCTTTCCTCCTCATCAGCTTCTCCTTTAGATGGAGCACAAAACTGCAGCCTCTCCAAATCAAAAGTCCAGAGCACAAAGGCTGAGTGGAACATTTTGCACATTTGTTCTGACTCCTCCACAGTTTTCAGCCGTGACGGTCCAGCTGTGTGCAGCTGTGCACAGGAAGCAGCCAGGATCCGAACGTCACTCACTGTTTACACTTTTTTACTCGTCTGTTTCTGTCTGTTCATCTGACCAATCAGGTGAAAATATTCAGTCAAGAGGGACAAAAGTCCAGTCTCTGAGGAGTTTGAATAGTGAATGTTTGTAGTTTTGGAGATGAGTGTTTTTCTAGACTGAATTGCATAGAGAAAGAAGTAAACCTTAATGTTTTTGGTGCAAGATATTTAAGTTTGGTGGGAGTTACTCTGTGGAGAAGAACAGAGGGAGTGTTTTTATTTCTTGTTCGAGTGAAAAAACCTAGAGAGAGGAGGAAGCCATTTTATCCACCACCAGGTGCAGTGGAGGAGCCAAGGGGTGGCCAATGGTGGCCTTGGCCCCCGTAGATTAATCTTATTTTCAGCCCCCTTAGTCATTTGAGGAAACTATATTTTCAAGCAATAGAAAACTATCCATCCATCCATCCATTATCTTTTACCCGCTTCTTCCGTTTTGGGTCATGGGGGTTGCCGGTGCCCATGTCCAGCAATCGCTGTGCAAGGGCCGGGGTACACCCTCGACGGGTCGCAAGTCTACCACAGGGCCACATGGAGACAAATGAGACAAACAATCATTCACACATAGGGACATTTTAGCGTCACCAATCAGCCTAATACTGGTAGTCCCCGACTTACGAGCGAGTTCCGTTCCTGCAAGGTGCTCGGAACAAGAAATCTCGTATGTCGGAACACGAAACACGTGTCCCTCGTAAGTCCGGATTTTCGGTCGTAAGTCGGAAAATTTATGCTAGCGCTACTACGAACACTCGTTTTTCAACACAAACGTACATACTAGTTCATAAACATGCTCAGAAACTTGTTTACAAACTGTTAGCTAACACACTTTCATCTAAAAACACATACCAGTGCTGTATTTTCTGTATGTTCTGTACAACTTTACTGTTCGTTAGTCAGCTCGTAAGTCCGGAACCTCGTATGTCGATGCGCTCGTAAGTCGGGGACTACCTGTATGCATGTTTTGAGGAAACCAGAGTACCCAGAGAAAATACATGCATGCACGGTGAGAACATGCAAACTCCACCCAGAACAGCCCCTGGACTGGGATTTGAACCAGGGACCTGCTCGCTGAGATGCAGCAGCTCTACCATTTGTGCCACCGTGCTGCCAATAGAAAACTAAAAAGCATAATTTCCTCAAATGATAGGTGTGGTCAGTTTACATATATACAGTGTATAGGGTGGTGGCCATTTTGAATTTTGACATGGAAACTCAATTTTTATGGTGACCTTTCTAACGCTGCAGCCACACACCAAAATGAACATGGACAGATGGACAGACAGGGTATTTTCACTTCCCCCTCTTAACTCCACATCAGGGGAGAATAAAATAATCTGGTCTTTATTAGTCTAAAAAAGCTAAGTCTGGTCCCTCTGTCCAGAGGACCAGATTTAGCTTCTTCTTTTTTTCTTTTCTACCTGGATTATTGAGCATGCATCATGGTCTTTATTAGGTTCAAATTAAATTGTGTGTAAAAACAAATACATTCTACCATGCCATTACTCCGACATCTAACACAATTTCTATATCATTAAATGGTTGTTTATAGTTACTTTAAATCAGCCATCTGGGTTTTTGTAAAGAAGCGTCAACTCTTCCTCCTCAGATCATATTCAGAAGATCTTACCTCCAACTTTTGCATTAATGCTTTCCATCACGTGATTTCCTCCAGAATGGCGCCATTTTTGTTGACTCGTGGTGGAGGAGGTGTGATGGTTTGGGCTCATTTTACACCTTCTAGTCATTTTAGTCCCTTTTCATGGTAGAAAACAAACATCTACATTTGTTTGTGTATTTATGGTTAATACAGCTTCCATAAAAAAATAAAAAAACTTAACAACTGTAACCTGTGTTTTTACGGTGAGTTGTACTTGGCCTGAAGTTACAACAAAACATTTGAAAACTACAATAAAACTGGATGGACAGGAAGGCCGGAGCTGACGTGTCGGTCCAACTGTAAACAGAAACTGTGCCGCGGCGAGTTCACCTGCAACAGACCTTAATTCAAGACGTCAACCTTCAGAAAGTCTGAAAGTTTTATTCAAGAGGACAATCTTTCGCTGTCATCGAGACGTGGACGTTTTTAAGACGTTTAAACAGAAAACAGCTATGATGTTTGAGGAGGATTTCACAATAAAAGCCTTTTCAAATGTAATGATAAAACCTCCAGGTCTTGTGTGCTCAGGCTGTTCGTTAAATCAGCTTTAAAGTTTGTGTTTTAAGTGAAAAGAAGTGACTGACTCCTGTCTGCGTCTGCTTGTTGGTTGTCTGCAGGAAGCGTCAGATGTTCCTGCAGAACATAAACAGAGTGAACCAACACGACTGTAATTGGCTTCTGCTGGGAAACTGTTTAATGCGACGGCTCCATAAAATACTAAAAGGGTTCTGCAGACATAAAAACAGATGTGTTGCTTCTGAAAATCGATCCGCGCTTCAGCTGACCGTACAGACACGCAGGAATTACTTTACTTTTCATGCACCGTACCTGATCCCGGTAAATCACCTCCACCTGCCGTGGAGGTGTCAGATTTTATGACCTTCAGGATGCAGCTTTCCCCCTGATGAACCCGTCCATTTTGTTTCAGCCTGCAGCTTTTGGACACTTAAGTGAAAACCCGATTTATTTTTCAGGATGAAATTCATCTCACGACGTTCACCTTCAGCAGGTGGAACTAACGCAGCTCCCCCATCAGCTGAGGTCGTGTGGACTCGTGGTTCTTTTCTCTGCGAGGTGGGATTGAACCAAACTTTGAGTTGTCTCCATCTTTAAACTGCTCAGGTTGGCTCATTAGCACTTCCTGTTCTCGGACAAATTATCTTTTCTTATTTCTTTAAACCCACGGGACAGTATTCCAGTTATAGACAGAGGTCTGTTCTTAATGGAGAATGACATCAGACTGGATCAGAACCTTTTCAAACATTGTGAACACACAGGGTGAATATTAAAAAGGGATGCTTTGGATATTTTGGAATGGGGTTCTTTGGAAAGTTTGTGAGCTCTTAGAAAAACCTATGTTTGAACAAAAGTTTATTTTGGCTGGACTGATGAGCTAACGGCTAGTCAGTCATCTTAAAGGGATAATGTGACTATTTATGAAGCTGTTCAGTCAGAGTTACAGCCTTATCAGTCGTGACATCACTCACAGAACATGGAATTTGAGGCAAAAGTCTTCATCCAGGCTAGGCTAATGTCTAGCAAGGCCCATTGTTTGTTTTCTTTAGTCTTTGAGTCATTTTTGTCTTATTTTAGATTTACTTTGGTTTTTTTTTTTCTGTTTCTTATCATTTAGTGTTCCCTGTGTCACCAGTATACTCTTCCTCAGTCAGTTTATGGGGCCAAGATGGTGTAGAGGCAGGGCAGCTGACCCCCGGTCACTGCATACCTTGTGGTGTGTATGAGCAGCACACCTCATCCCCAAATTGCTCCCCGGGCGCTTTCTATAGCTGCCCACTGCCCCACCTGGTGGTGATTGGGTTAAATGCAGAGAAAAATTTCGTCTTGTATGGAAACATACACAGATGACAAAATGTGACATTATTATTATTATTTCAGCTCCTCATCTCTTGCTCCGCCCACTCTCACCTGTTCCATGTTGACATTTTGCCCTGGTGTCTCCCCATAAAGTCCCTCGGTGTTTCACTTCCTCTTCAGTCTAACATTGTGTCTGCTTCATCTAGTTCTCCTGGACTTTTGTGATTTTGATTTTCTTGTTGCCATGTCTTCATTTTGTTCAAGTTTTACACAATCTCCTCGTGACAGTCTGCATTCCTGGGTCCGACCTCTACAAACCGTGACATCCAGGCAATTAAAGCTGCTCGTTCTTATTTTTTTAGCTGTTAGCCTAGCCTGGTAAAAGACTTTGTCCTCTTTCTCCACACTCCATTACTGATGTCACATCTGATGAGGTGCAAACTGACAAAAATGACTGAACTATTCATTTAAAACTACTTCAATCTAAAATAAAAAATAGCAGTTTATGCAAGTTTATAAATGTTTCCATCTGTATCTAAAAAAGTTAAGTCTGGTCCTCTGGACATTCCAAAAAAAAAAAAACATGTCCAGAGGACCAGACTTAACTTATTTAGATTTTTATTTCTGGATTATTGAGCATGC
Source organism: Garcialebias charrua (assembly GCA_038048925.1). NCBI lineage: Eukaryota > Metazoa > Chordata > Actinopteri > Cyprinodontiformes > Rivulidae > Garcialebias > Garcialebias charrua. The sequence continues at coordinate 18,816 of JBBPBX010026992.1, forward strand.
ATCAGGATACTTTCCATCTTGTAGTTGAGTAATGATGCTCCTACACGAAACACCTCAGGCTGCACCAGAAGTGCCACAGCTAGCTGCTGCTGCTGCTGATGTCATGTCATGAGAACATGCACATCAGCAAAAGTTGTGTAAAAATTTTCAAAATAGCATTTGCATAAATTGTCCTGAAGTTTTAGAAATTGGAGTTGTTTTCTAGGCAGCACGGTGGCACAGCTGGTAGAGCTGCCGTGGTGCCGCCTCTCAGCGAAAAGGCCGCCAGATTGAATTCAGGCCAGGGGGCTCCTCTGGGTGGAGTTTGCATGTTCTCTCTGTGCATGTGTGGGTTTTCTCCGGGTACTCCAGTTTCCTCCCACAGACCAAAAACATGCATGTTAGACTGATTGGTAACTCTAAATTGTCTCTAGGTGTGAGTGAGAGCGTGACTGGTTGTTTGTCTCGTTTGTCTTTATGTGTCCCTGTGATGGACTGGAGTCCTGTCCAGAGTGTCCCCTGCCTCTCGCACAGCGACGGCTGGACATGGGCACCAGTGACCCCCATGACCCGAAAAGGAAGAAGTGGGTAAAAGATGATGAATGGATGGACAGATGGATGGATGGATGGATGGGTTGTTTTCAGACTGCAGTGATCAACTTTGATTTTTATTCAGTCATAATTTATTTTTATTTTTTTCAATAAAGAGCCATCTATGACAGGTAAGATAATGATCAATCTAAGCGCCTCTATAGAAGCCCACTTCAGAAGAACTCAGATTTGTAGTTAGGAGATTTTAGGACCGTGACTGTCGACTTGCTTTATTAATCAAATGTTTCTGAAGTTACAGCAACTGGCTTTGACATGCAGTTTTCATACAAACCTGTTTTTCCTGTTTTCCTGCTGGTTTCTGGTTTGATCTCTTAATCGGATCAGATGATCAGATCGGTCTGTTTCAGTGAGACATGTACACAGACTGAACCTGTCTTAGAATAAATTAACCTGAAGGCACATCCTCAGCTGGGAAATAAAGAAAAACAAATAAAATCTTTATTGTTTTAAGTACATAATGTTGTCGCTCGCCGTTCGAGTAGTTTCCTGCGACATGACTCAGCGCGGGCCGGTGCTCGCCCTCCTCTGCTGTCACAAACGATCACACGTTTTATTTTCTCGTTGGCTTCTAACGTACCAGTAGAGCTGGTTCTTCGCTCAGCTTCCGGCTTCATGTGCTGCTCAGCTGCAGCTTCTCAGATTGAGGCTGAGCAGAGACCTGAAGGGCTGACATCAGGGAAGTTAGGCAGGTCATGTGTTGAGCCAAAGAAAATCCCCGTGGGGGAGTTTAAAACAGGACTTTCCCACCATCCTCTTGGAAATCAGTGAGGTTCGTGAGCTAGTTGCCCTTCTTTTCTGTTCTTTTTCTTTTTTCTTTTTTTTGCTGGATGTTATGGAATGAAGTGTCCTGCCAGGATTCAGATTCTACAGAACTCAGCCAAAGAAACACAATAAGTGTCTTATGCCAAAATATTAAAGCTGTTCCATCAGAATCTGATGCTTGGGCTAAACGCTGACTTCTGAATCAATCACTCATCTTCTTCTCTCCCTCCTTAATGGTTTGTTAGATTTTGTAATTCATTTGCCTCGGTGCTCATAATTACCTTTTTGTGCAATCAGTGGCTCATAATGCTTCCAGCTATTCATTACCCGTTCTTCTTTCATGTCGTAGGATGCTGGGATGCTGAGGAGAGAGGAGGCTGGACCCAGGCTGCGTGCCTAGCGAACCCATGGAGGACTGACAGGAACAGTGCTGGATGGAGGCCAAGACACTGGATGGCGAAGACGAGGAAGCGCATTGTGGATCCGTCCAATCGTTTGTTCTCGTCCTCAGATCCCAAGAAGATGCAGCGCGTTCCGCCATGTGCTTCAACTGTAAGAGATGGGAAAAACCTCCAGAGAGGCAGCCAAGGCTGAACAAACTCCTGTGTAGGAGTCGGAGTCCTTTTCTGCATATTTTATGGTGAAAAAAACAAAATAATTATAGACAGCTTAAAAATAATCACTTCCTGTAAGATTTAGAGACCTCACAGGAGCTGTTGCAGACAGGAAGCAGGAGCCATGATGGGTAACTGTGACGGCAGGGTTTCCTGGTGTCTGCTTTTAGCGGGCTTGGTGCTAACAGGAAGAGCTCTGGAATACGAAGGCGTTCCCGGTCAGTGGACTCGTTACGGTCAGTGGGACGCAAAAACGACCGGTGAGCTCAGCTTCATCCTGAAAACCAACATCAGCAAAGCCTTGGTCCTCTACCTCGACGACGGAGGGAACTGCGACTTCCTGGAGCTCCTGATCGCAGACGGGAGGCTGCAGATGCGCTTCACCATCCACTGCGCAGAACCGGCGTCCCTGCACACCGAGACGCACGTCGACGACCTGCGCTGGCACCGAGTCCTCCTCGACCGCAACTACAAGGAGACCAAGCTGGTGGTGGACAACGAGGAGAAGGTGGCGGAGGTGAAGTCCAAGAGGAAAGAGATGGTGGTGGCCAGCGACCTGTACGTGGGCGGGATCTCGCCTGACGTGCGCCTCTCTGCTCTGACGTCCAGCACGGTCAAATACGAACCCCCATTCCAGGGCTTCATCAGCAATTTGAAAGTTAGGGAGGCTCTGCCAGTGCTTCTGGACGGTCAGGCCGTGCACAATGATTTGGAGTACATATGTGATGCGCACTCTCCCTGCAGCAACAAAGGCCTCTGCTCCGTGAGCCAAGGAGAGGTCCTCTGTGACTGCATCACCGGCAGCTACGGAGGAAAGTACTGCCAGGAAGGTGAGGAGACCTTTACCACAGATACAAAGTCTAAATGTGGTTTTATTCTATAAGCAGGGTCAGAAACATTTTGTTCTAATATACAAATATATGAGTCAACAACAAAAACACAAAACAAGCAGATGATAGATGTTAAAATACAGAAAAAGTGATTATAGTGATGCTGAGTAAATATTGGAACTTCCCCTTTAATAAAATATCTGTTTGAAGTATACAAACCACAGCCAGACTTAACCAGAACAACTCAAGACTTTGTTATCTTACATTTATGGAAACACATGAACATAATGGCTTAAAGTACCGTATTTTTCAGACTATAAGGTGCACCGGATTATAAGGCGCATTAAGCGAAACAGGTTCATTTTTGACAAATTTTTGAGTGTCGTGTACCACATAAAATCGGTTCATGGTCAGTATGCACAACCAGAATTAATACATAAGGAGCACCGGATTATAAGGCTCACTGTCGATTTTTGAGAAAATTATAGGATTTTAAAGGAGCTGTATGTAACTTTTCTAACGATATTTTTAACATATTTCTTCACTCTGTCACTACCTCCTGACATACTGATTTTAGACATGGAATCTCTGAAAAAAAACTATTGTCCCCTTGCTTCTCTAAAAGCATTTCTAAAAAGCCACAGTGACACGCCGTTAACCAGCCAATAAAAACAGAGTTTGTAACCAGCCAATAAAAACAGAGTTTGTAACCAGCCAATAAAAACAGAGTTTGTAACCAGCCAATAAAAACAGCTTGAATTTAAATTTCAGCAGAGCAAGGGGTAAGTTTAAGTTTAGTGTCTGTTCAAAATTTTCCTAAGTTCCAGCGTGTTCTAGAAATTACATACTGAACCTTTAAGTGTGCCTTATAGTCCGAAAAATACGGTGTTTTAAATATCACAAGAATCAGTAAAAACACAAGTTAATGTTCAATTACTGCTTCACAAAATAAAATACGGAACCAAAGATTCCTAAAAAAAAAAAAAAAAAACGAAAAGGAAACAATATAGTGTAGTAAGAAAACCCTACTGCTGTGTTTTATTTACTTCTGAATCAAACAAAAAATTATACCTGACATGGTTCAGATGGTCATGTAATCTGGATTTCCAGTTTCTGGGTTACTAACATCTAACTTTATGGTTTTTCATACTTCCTGCTGACATCATACTCACACATGCATGCACAAGCAGACAAGCTTTGGCACATCAACGTATTTTTGAGTCTGGCACAACCAGACTCCATAGAAGTTCGATTGTATGCACACTGCTGATCCTTTCAAAGTAAAAAAAAAAAACAAAGGTGTGGGTGTTCAAAACAAAACAAAGCTAGGTCACATCCCCATCAATTAGCTTAATGGGGATGTGATAGATTGGATTAGATACTTTAAATATTAGATACTTTTAAACTCAATCAGAGGAAACAAATCCAACAAGAAAAGAAGTGGTCCTAAAACAGAGCCCTGAGGGATCCCACAGGACATGTTAGTGGGCTCTGACAGGCTTTAATTAAAATCCTGTAAGACAGACACTTCTCACGTTACCTACTAACCTTTGACCCATGAAGACACAACATCTTCAGATTTGTCTCGAACTTTATGTTGAGCAGTTTGGTGTGTCGGCCATTGTTCTGCACAGCCGGCGTTATCGTTCGCCTCACAAACTGTTCAAATGTGTTATTAATACACCCATTCCAAACATAAAGTCCATGCTCCCATTGAGCTCCGGGGGATAATCAATAAAGCCCACTTAACAGCGATCCAAGACAAAGAGTGCTCCAGCGGTACTCACCGGCTGCTCGGTGAGGCCGTCAGCTCCTGGAGACGGAGGATGAGAGCTTTCTAATGCGAGACGTGTTCACATCTTTTCAACGCCGACACATCTAACGCCCCCCAAATGGATGTCGTTTCCTTCTGGTTGGAAAATGAGCAAAACACCGAGCGAGGAGTTTAACATTATAAAGTGAGCATTTAAACTCCTGCAGCACCGAACAGAGCGATGCGTAAACCCTGAAGTTTTTATTTTTCTTCCCTTCTTTGAAAAGCACTTCAGCTTTTTGGCTTTTATGAATGTTCGTCGTTAAAATGTCATGACGTGGGAACTCTGCAGGGTTCCTCTCTGCCCATAAAAGATGGCTGAGCGCAGGCTGAGGTGGTTTTCATTTAAGAATGACACATGTGATACTTTGCATCATTTTTTTTTTCATTTTAGTGACGAACAAGATCACTTCTTCCAGTCAAAATGCAGATATTTATATAAAAAGCAGGAGCAGATAGATCATGACATGCCGTCTGTGTTTCTCATGATAAATTGTAAGTGAACTAACACAAGACCGTTAAAAATCTGTTTTTCTTTGTTCTCCTGCAGCTGTCCAGAGAGAAGTAGAAGGTAAGACACACATCAGATAATGAGCACAGTTTGTCTTTTGGGGCGCTCTTATTTGCAAAGAATATTAGCCCCGCGTCGGCGCGCGTTGTGTTTATTAGCAGGCTGTTATTTTGAGTTTGGACTGCAGTTCCTACATCCTCCAAATGAAGCTGAGCTCAGATTTACGATCTCTGCTCACGAGGTCACCGAGGGCGGGGCGCCTAATGTGCCGTGTGCTCGTTGTGTTCACGATCAGCGGGCTGGAGGTGACCCAAGGTCTGCAGAGAACGTGGGAGTCACATTAACAGAGTGAATAACAGCGGTTTCATTATTTAGAAATATTTTTATCATTCTCCTCATTTTCCTCATCCTGATTCCTGTTCAGAGGTCTAGAAGTTGTCATCAGACCCAACATGATTGATCACAGCAGACCTAAGATTTTGTCATTTAAATTTAAAATTATGTTTTTTTTTTTATGTGGGTGTGGAAACAAAAAGGCTCGTCTGGTCCAGAGGGAGGCGTTTCTTCTTCTTCTTCTTTCCACTGACCACAGGCCGCTCTGTAACGAGGTGCATGTCCACTGAGATGAAGATGGAATGAGAGTTGGGAGATTTGTTTAGCTGGCACCAGACAAATCCATCTCCCCCAGTAAGGACGCCTGGTTCTTGTGAAAGGGCAGCCGGCAGGCGAGCATCATAAATCACTGTTACTGACACAAGATGGCTGACACACACCTGAGCTGCACACACCTGCTGTATATGCTGTACAGCAGCAAAACTGGCCCAAGTCGGTAAAAAAAACACTCAGGTCTCATCCAGAAATGATCCAGAAAACAAATACAGTATAGCCAAATACGCAGACCGTTTGAAGCCTCGTTCTGTGGAAAGGATATAATCAATATCTTACCTGCTGTAGATAGCTTTTTGAATGAACTCAGGGGGAGTTATTTCATCCCACACTGGCACGCTAAAGGCTAGCCTGAGCTGTGGATTGCTGCTGTCTTGAGAACTGTTTACACGTGAACAAGTTCTGGAAATGTTAGTGTTTTTCAGCAGCTTTGAATGTTGTCAGCCCATTAAATGTCTGTTATTATTTATCATCCCCATAGGTTGCATTCAGACTGTCCCTCCTGTACCTCCTACACTCTTAACCCTGATATTAATTGTATTTAAACTTTTTAGTAATCATTAATTATTCTATTATGTTTTGTAAAAATGTTGTCTCATTACTAAACACAAGTAAGTTTACTGTACTTTTTTACTAAAATATAGAGTGCAATTATTCGGTTTAGCAGAGTTTACTAAATATTTTTTGTTTTTGAAATGAAGGGGCGGGGCCTATTCAAACTCTGCCCTGCTGCGCATGTGCGGACAAGTTCCTCAGCTCTCTGGCTCTGCTTTCCTGTCGGACTTTGAGACAAAGTGGATTTTTTTTTCTTCTGTCTATTATCCAAGTCCACACTCCAGTCCAGTTGGTGGCGGTAATGCGCATAATATGAGTTTAAAGGGTAGGTTTAAAGGTACATTCTTATCGCTGATAATATTCAGCTTCGCCCGCGTCTAAAACCGGAAGCTTTTTTTTGTTAACTTTATTTAACATTTTTCCTAAACCTAACATTACACCTGACCCAGAGCACTGAGCATAAACTTAACCCCCTGACCCTTGACCCTTACCTAAGCACCTGACCCTGTTAGCAGTGATAAGAACATATCTTTAAACCCACTAGGAGGTACAGTCTGAATGCAACCTATGGGGATGATAACAACTAATAACAGCCATTTAATGGCTGATAACATTCGAAGCAGGTGCATTTTTGTGGCTAATCAACATGAAAGAAACATGTTTACTTTGATATTGCTGTGCTCTTTGAGTCTGGTATAGTTCCTATGCCAGGCCGGGTTGCCAGATAAGACGTTGTATGGTCGCTTTAAAATTATTGTGTTTTGACTCGAGTGACTTTGCTGAGTGAGGTGTGCTTTCTCGGACAGGGGACGTTGTAAGATGAGGTGTGTGGTCAATGTGTGCACAGAAAAGAAGTGTGGCGTGACCCTAAAACCACTATAAACATGGTAATTATCATGTATCTGGCAACACATATACCAGGTCATTCACTGGTGCTGTGATTTTTTATCTTTAACGAGACGTGCATGAGTACCAGGCAGCTCCTTCACAAACAGAACTCTGCTAAACAAATAAATAAAACTCCACTAAGACCTGGGTTCAAAAAGCTTTTTGATTCAGAGGAAAAGAGCGCTGTGCTGTGTGCACGAACATCTGCAGTCTCATTGAAAAATGACGCTGTGTAAACTGGGCTTTGATATGACTCCAGCCTCTATTTTGTAGCAGCTAGCTGTAGCACTTCCCAACATTTACTGCAAATAAAAGGTGTCAGAATAGATACGTAACAAGAAAATGACAGTGTAAATATTTCTGAAAACAGAAGTGTTTTAAGATGTCGGTAATCCACTTTGTTTCGGCTCATTCCATCCAGCTGTGAGCTCTTCAATCAGGTCTAATCCTCCACACAGAGGTTTTATCTACAACAGGTATATTAACTGTTCATAACCTTTTCACAGAGCCCTGCTTCAAAAGACCTGACATACCCCTGTAAAATAAAAAATAAATCAGGATGAATGTTTTGTTCCAGATCCTCTGCAGCGCATTCAACATTCGTCACTTTGATGTGATTTTTTTACTTTTCAAAAACGTTTAACGGCGTTCATCTCCTCACAGTTTTCAAAAACAAGCATTAATCACTCCTCATGCGAGCGGAGCTGGCAGGGCCCTGCTTACAGCCAAATTACAAGCAATCCTAAATGACATGCGCAGAAAAAGAGCCCATCAGAGTGTTTATTGGATTAAAGCATGACGTGGAGACAATCCCCGATGCAGAAGGCATGAAAACGGGACTGACAACAGAAAAATCCTGTGTCTCTGTCCTTCACACCACTCAACAGCCCTTGACTGATCTGAACGTTACCTCCATCGCCCACTCCCTCCAGAGATGACAAAGTTGGGAACCCAAATGCTATTTCTGGTCTTAGCTGTGTGTTCTTTACGTGGAATAATCTTTATTTATTCCGAAGCAGACGGCGAGTTTTCTGACTCGTTCCTCGGCGTGATTCGGCATGTCGGACCCGCATTGATCTGTGCGGACAAAGGCCACAGCAGGGCGTGCTCAGAAGCCAAAACAGAACAGCCTCCTCTGACATTCTGTGAGATCTGGGAACTGGAGATAAGGACAGCCACCACACAAGGGAAATACAGAGCAGCAGAAATCACCCAAACATATAGAAAAAGACTCAAAGGGATCTCCGACTAGTTGGACCAATATTTGATTCAAACACTTCAGCTATAAAACAAGACCTGAAAATAATTTAAGGCTGTTTAGTTCTTATAATTCTTAAAAACAATTATTGACACACGGATGACGCCATTTTAATTACACTGCAGTGCATTCTGGGTAAATGACATAGACAGGTTGCTCCTGGGTGAGCTCCATTCAGCCTGAATGTTAATTTTAGACATCTGACATTCACCCCTTTAATTTGAACTGGAGCGCATTGACAAAGAGGAGAATGAAGAGATGACTCAGCATTCGCGTTAGCTCAGAACTAATACGATGTTAGCTCAAGAGCTAAAGGCTTTAGCTCCAGATCTAATAGCAGTAGCTCCTTAGCTAATTCATATGACATTAGCTCCAGAGCTAATTTAAATAACATTAGCTCCAGAGCTAATATGGCTTTAGCTTCAGCGCTAATGGCAGTAGCCCAATGCAGAGCTGCCAACACTCACGCAATGACCGTGAGACACACTCATTCGAGGGATTTCACATGCTCTCACGCCGCATTCACATTTCTCACGCTGAGAACTGACAAACGTCAAAATCTAAACTTCGTTCCGCTTCCGTATTGGGAAAATACATCAGTCTGCTCCACGTTTTCACCACAACCCTTGGTGTTATGCACAAGAACATCCATGTTGTTATCCAGTCCGTATTTTTGCTCCAACCTTCCATCTACCTGCAAAGAGTTTGCAGTGAGATTGCACGGAGCAGAAAAATACTGACGGAGCAGGTGGAGCTCGGTGTGTGCGGTCTGACTCTTCCCAAATTGAAGAAAAAGAAAGAGGAAAGGTGAGCGGGTTAAATTAGGGAGTCATTTTCTGTCAATTTCTATTGTAGGATGTAGCGAACGGGATGAGGGCAGGCGAAGCTCACCAGCACAATCAAACCCTGTTGCCACGCTGCCTCCACGCTGCCGCCCCAACCCACACACACACAAAAACAAAATTCTCACTCTTTGGCTTTTTGAAAAGTTGGCAGCCCTGGACGTTGGCTCCAGAGCTATACTGTATACTGTATAACATTAGCTCTGTAGCTAATAGCAGTAGTCCCTTAGCTAATTCATATGACATTAGCTCCAGAACTAATATATGGCTTTATCTTTGGTGCTAAAGGTAGTAGTCCAATTTTCATATGACGTTAGCTCCAATTATCACCAATAGATTGGAAAAATCCCTAGATAGGTCGCACTGGTGTATAGGTCGCACCTACGTTTAGCTCTGCTGCAAATGTCTGCCACAGGAGCGCACAGCAAGGCTTTTAAGAAGATTAACACTTAAAAACAATTATTTGTTTGATAAAAATTATAGCAAATATATGTCTGAGCTGAACTTTTCCTTAATAAATGAACGTAATTGTGAAATGAGCTGGATTTAAAAATTTGTTTCACCGAAAGTGATAACAAGCCATATATAGGTCGCACCTGAGTATAGGTCGCAGGCCTTGAAAAAAACCATAAAAAGGTGCGACCTATACACCGGAAAATACGGTATATATATATATATATATATATATATATATATATATATATATATATATATTATATATAT
>JBBPBX010026994.1:0-17297 GCA_038048925.1 Garcialebias charrua
AAGTGAGGATGAGACCCATCCCCTCCCCCTCCACCTGCATCCCCCCCACTCCTTAGAGGTGCACCTCCACCTTGTGCATCACGTCTGGGCATGACCTGTTGCTAGGTAACCCTGGGTCACAGCTGCACACTGCAGCAGACCTTTTTTTTATTTTTATTTTTTTATTTATCAGTGAGTTATGTGGGAGACGGGGGCTGTAATTTATTAGTTTGATATTGGGCAGCCGGCGCAAGTTTGGGATTGTAAAAAAGGAGACGCCGTCTGGAGCTCATCAAAATGCTCATTCTGATCCGGGGGCCTCGGTCCCGCTAAAGACATTCACAAAAGAGGAGATGGCGACATTATAAATTCATCTGCCCTTTTTTTTTTTTTTTTTACCAAGAAAATCAAGCATCTCCAACAACAAAGCCAGTGGTAATGCACTTTCCATGCTGGTAATTGAACAGATGTGGTCAGTGCTCAGAGCACGCGGGGACAGGAATTCATCTCGGTACAAAATGTGACGGATTCATGTCCAAGGATGAAGTGGGCGCAGACGAGTGGTGCCGTCCAGCTTTGTAGTCAGGATTCAACCCTCCTGGTGCACGCTCACTGCCAAACTTTCATCAGAGCAAACACTTTAATGCAATAAATTAACATTTTCACTCCAATAAAAGGCAAATTTGTCATTATTTTTAATATGTCAGGAATGCTTTTGTTGACATAATTGGATTTTCAAGAGCACGAGTTATTAAGAGTAGGGATGGGGCCGATCCGATCCAGTATCGGTATCGGCATCCGATACCAGCATAATTTACGTATCGGATTTTCCGATCCAACCTGCCGATATTTCCGATACTTGATGTACAGTATGTCAGAGAGCACGTATATTGCACCATACTCTGTGACTTCTGTCTTAACATTGTGTGAGTTAAACCCAAAGAAGACACTCTGAGCCCCACAACAGGTAATAACAGATTTAAACTATGCATTAAATTTATAAATGTAAATTCAATGCATAGTTTAAATCTGTATCTGTTGATCAAAGCCAACAAGAATTACAACTCATAGTGCCACAATAAAAACGAAACTAAAAAACGGGGAGTGGGCTGTGTTGATTTCCCATAATGCTTAGCAGTATTTTAGTGTTCCGGGCTGCACCATGAGTCAGAAGGACATCTGTAATATAGACCTGCCTCTTGTATGCTATTAGAGTTTGGGTAATACTTGTTGTGAGGCTCAGAGTGTCTTCTTTGGGTTTAAATCACACAATGTTAAGACAGAATTCACAGAGTATAGTGTAATACACTAACATGCTCTCCGTTCAATAAATTCATTATTACAGCCTCCTATACCTGAACGGTATCGGATCGGGAAAGTATCGGTATCGGACGATACCCAGATTTAAGTATCGGATCGGAAGTAAGAAGTGTGGATTGGTGCATCCCTAATTAAAAGTTCACGTTTTGAAGTGGGGCTCTGTGGAAGAGGGCAAATAATATCTTACCTGTTGAAGATGGCCCTTTGAATGGCAGTTGGGGAGGTTTAAATTGGACCAGATTGGCGATCGAGCAAACCACAGGGTTCCTGGGGGTGACTCGGACGCAGTGTAGGGCAGCTGACGTGAAACAGAAAAGCCACAGGTTCAATTCCCCGCCATGTCCTGAGTTCTAGATTTGCACCGCTCGGGGTGGCTGCATGTTGGAGTAGCTCTGTTACCGGCATTCTGAGATACAGGTAGTCCTCGACTTACGACGGCCTCGACTTAATAAGTTACGATGTTCCGGACTTACGAAGGACTTACGACCAGTAATGTTGTACAGTTAATACAGCACTGGTATGTGTTTTTAGATGAAAGTGTGTTAGCTAACCGTTTGTAAATAAAGTTCTGTGCATGTTTATGAACCAGTATGTACGCTTGTTCAGTCTCATGTTGATAAACGGGTGTGCGGCGCAGCGTTAGCATACATTTTCCGACTTACGACCAAAAATCCGGACTTACGAACGGACTTACGAACAGTAATGTTGTACAGTAAATACAGCACTGGTATGTGTTTTTAGATGAAAGTGTGTTAGCTAACCGTTTGTAAATAAAGTTCTGTGCATGTTTATGAACCAGTATGTACGCTTCTTCAGTCTCATGTTGATAAACGGGTGTGCGGCGCAGCGTTAGCATACATTTTCCGACTTACGACCAAAAATCCGGACTTACGAACGACACGTGTTATGCGTTCCGACTTACGAATTTTCGTGTTACGAACGGTGCGTAGGAACGGAACTCGTTCGTAAGTCGGGGACCACCTATATTGCTTTTGAAAACATTAAATTCCTCTTTTTTTTCTGGATGTAAATAGCTTTTTTCGGATAATTATTTCCTCTGGTATCCAATGCTGTGCAGCTGGAAGGATTTTTACTGAAACCTTTTTACTTTTGAGCATTTATCATGCGTAACCATGGTAACAAGGTGTTTTTTTAACAACCAGGAGCAGCTGATTAACATCTCAAAACCTCACATACTGTACCTTGGCTACAGCCCCAAATCCCAAAGAAGTTGAAAAGGAGGTGCCGTGGACAAATTCCCGTCAACCTGGTGGCGATGCTCTAGTGCCGAGATCCTAGAGCTGGTGGGAAACTTGGCTTATGACAATGGGAGGACTTTGACCATCCCCCGGCATCTGTCTGTGGTGACGAGGAGCTCGTCAAGACTGCTGGGAGGAGTAACCATCGCCCGGCATTCGGGCAGTCCTGCTGCCCAGGAGGACCGAGAGTCCTGCCAGATCTGACAGCAAGCTGGATTCAGGTGGACGGATTGGCATCTGTGGCCAGATTATTCAGATTTGCTGCAGGAGGTCCTTCCTGCCCACAGCTGTCAGCGTCTATAACAACTCTTGAATGAAACTAGGATGATGAGCTATGACAACACTTATTTTCCTTTGCAAGTATATATATTTTATTATGTTGTGATGCCCCTGAGTTGGACACCTAGTCCCCAACTGCTCCCCAGGCAGTACCTCTTGTGTGATGGGTCAAATGCAGAGCATGGGAACACACAATGATGACGCAAAACATTTTCATGAAAATAAAATTCCCCAAGATTTCCATGAGTAAGTTAAGTTCCAGTTGATATTTCAGTCTAGTATACTTAAGATATATTATAGTAGCCAACAGTACGTGCATATGGCAGTCATTCCTATTACTTTTATTGTATAACATCAGATACCGAAAAGCCATTGTATACTATAGAATCAGAACATGACCTAGTATAATCCTAGCATTAACACATAGACCTGGCAAAATCTAAGAAAAATCGTGTTTAATCAGCACGTCAGTGCTTAAATTCCCTGGGTTTTCCCAGATTTTATTTGTATTTTTTGGATAACCTTCTCAAAGTTTTTCCATCTGTCAATTATCGTTTACCCGCTTCTTCCTTTTCAGGTCATGGCGGTCACTGGTACTCATATCCAACAGTCTGGCGAGATGTGGGATACACCTTGCACAGGTCGCAAGTCCATTACAGTCAAAAAAAATTCCCCGTCTGGAAAATGTGAAAGCCAGTTTTCCCCTGATTTCCAGAATCGTCAGTATCCCTGAAACGAGCCAGCAGGATAAGGCAGTCCGTCTCGGGTGCTGGCCCCGAATACATGGTGATAGTTGTGTTAGGAACGAGTACGTAGGGTCAACTGTTCAAGAAAACAGGGAGTGTGATGAAGAGGGGAAGGAGAGTCCAGGCAGGATGGAGTGGATGGAAAAAAGTTCAAGGAATAATTTGTGATGAAAGATCAAAGGAAAGGTTTCCAAGACAGTGGTGAGACCATTTAAGTTGAATGGTCTGGAAGACGGAGACATGGACAAAAAGACAGGAGACAGAACTGGAAGTGGTAGAAATGAAGATGTTGAGGTTCTACTTAGGAGTGACAAGGATAGATAAGATCAGGAATGAGATCATCAGAGGTACAGTAATGGTTGAACAACTGGGAGACAAAGTTGGAGAGGACACGTCCAGAGGAGGGTCAGTTGGTACAGGTAGTCCCCGACTTACGAGCACATCGACTTACGAGGTTCCGGACTTACGAGCTGGCTAACGAACAGTAAAGTTGTACAGAACATACAGAAAATACAGCACTGGTATGTTTTTTTAGATGAAAGTGTGTTAGCTAACAGTTTGTAAACAAGTTTCTGATTATGTTTATGAACTAGTATGTACGTTTGTGTTGAAAAACGGGTGTTCGTAGTAGCGTTAGCATACATTTTCCGACTTACGACAGAAAATCCGGACTTACGAGCGACACGTGTTTCGGGTTCCGACATACGAGATTTCGTGTTACGAGCACCTCGTAGGAACGGAACTCGATCGTAAGTCGGGGACTACCTGTATATTGGTAGAAGAATGGATGTAGAGAAGACATGGAGGTAGTTGGAGTGAGGACAGAGTGAGATAGAGGATGACTCGCTGTGGTGACCCCCGAAGAGGGAACAGCCGAAAGAAGATGAGTTATTTTGGAGTTATTTAAGGTGACGTCAATGCACTTGTGTCTTGGTCCTGTTTGAGCTAGCTCTTAGCCTGCTAATATAATTGGAATTAAACTATATTTCATCAACTGAGGTACAGGTAATCCCCGACTTATGAACGAGTTCCGTTCCCACGACTATCTCGTAACACGAAATATCTTATCTCGGAACCCGAAACACGTGTTGCTTGTAAGTCCGGATTTTCGGTCGTAAGTCAGAATATTTATAGCGCTACTACGAACACTTGTTTTTCATCACAAACGTTCATACTAGTTCATAAACATGCTCAGAAACCTATTTCCAAACGGTTAGCTAACACACTTTCGTCTAAAAACACAAAAAAATGCTGTATTTCCTGTATGTTCTTTACAAATTTACTGTTCGTTAGTGAGCTCGTAAGTCCGGAACCTCGTATGTCGATAGGCTCGTAAGTCGGGGAGTACCTGTAATTTCAAAATCTAACTACAACAGGTAAAAAATTAGTTCATAAATCTACCCCGTCCCCCACCCAATAACACTAAAATGTCTGAACATTTAAAATTAATTTCCCTTTAGATTCTTCTTTTCCCATTTGTTTTTGTTGTTTAGAAACATGACTTCCTCACACAGGTTCATATGATTAAAAGTCAACAAAACCGGGATTTTTTTTTTATCCATAATTTTTTTCCAATTGACAGGTGGTCAACAGTAATAACTATTTATCTGGACGGGAATTTCATTCCTAAACCTTGAAATCCGGTTAGGGAACGTTAGGACAGACGCCTACCATCTGAAAGTTTGACGGTTTTCGCAACGCTTTCCGTGTGACGATAATTTGCGACGCATCTGTTGCTCGTTGACTCAGCCCAACGAAATCTCACCGCCGCGTCCCGGGGTCCTCTCATCCGTCAAGTCCCGCCTCTTAATGTGCGTGTGACAAATATTTTTTAAGTTGCCTACCTCCGGGGCTGTAGCAGATCAAAACAAAACGCACCTGCACTTTTTTTTTTCTTTTCCTCCCACACCCCCCACCTCCTTGCAACTGCAACTCCCCCAGGATGGGTAAAAATTGACTCCCTGGCTTCCTCCACCAGGCAATTATGTGCCATCTGTTCCCATCTTGGTTGTTCCAGCTCGTTTTGTTTCTGCGATTGTTCGTCTAATATCATAGGCCTGAAAGTGTTGGAGAGGATGTGGAAGAGGGTTGGGGTGGGGTGCGGGGGACTGTAGGCGCCGAAATGAGGAGTGGCATGAAGAAGAATTAATCGAATCTAACAGCCGAACCAGATCTTCCCCTCTGAAAGGAGATAGTCCCAGTAGAACGAGGACCATTACCATATTCATCACCTAATGTTACCTTTTGTATGCAAAGTGGAGGAGTTTGGTTTCTTGACCGCCTTTTTATAATCCCGTCTACGAAGGAAGCTTATTTTAATTGTTTGTTTGCAACAAGTCATCTGTTGTGTTGCATCCCTCTTTATTTATAGGCGGTAATAACAGCCCATTAGCCTCTCTGTCACACGGATAAATACGTATATCTGTATCAGGTTGTTGCGCTGCCACGATGAATCCATTATTGTTTTGCTACAGTAACTATTGAGGCCATTACTCTCTGCCACGCCGACGGCCTGGAAGCCGCATGTAGATTTAATTGTGGCGACGTCGCGGGGCGAGGCAAGCAGCAGCTGCACGGCACAAGTTTTAACAACGATATCAATAACGGAGCGCCACCTTAGGCCGGGTTGGTTTTCCCCCCGTCTTCGCCGACGGAGCGGAAGATGGAAATAATCAGTCACGGCACCAGCGAGACAGCCAGTAGGACCCCTGCGTGACATCCAGCAAAGGCTGACGGCTCGGGACCCATCTGTGTCCAGGAGGCCACGCTCTGTGTGTGTGTGTGTATGAGTATGAGAAGGTAATTGGTGCTGAGTTCCACAAAGACAGAACTTCTGCTGCTCGCAGACACCAGGTAACTAAAGCAACTTGATTTTCTGTCAAAATACAGGTAGTCCCCGACTTACGAACGAGTTCCGGACCTACGGGCCGTTCGTAACCCGATTTTGATGTAAGTTGGAACTCATTGCACGTGTCGTTCGTAAGTCCGGATTTTTTGACGTAAGTCGGAACTCAGAACACGTGGCGTTCGTACGTTGCGCCGCACACCCGTTTATCAACGTGAGACTGAACAAGCGTACATACTGGTCCATAAACATGCACAGAACTTTATTTACAAACGATTAGCTAACACATTACACCACACATTCATCTATAAACATAGCATCGTCGTAAGTCGAGGACTCCCTGTATAGTGACTTCTGAGAGCTGAAACTGAGCTGTTGAAGCTAAACGTACCAGAACACTTGCTGAAGGCTAACGATTCAATAGACTATATGCCACGGACTTCCGTTCCAGCACTCGCGTAGTCATGAGCCCGACTGCGCACTTCCGGTTAGCAGGAATGACACAAACATAAATGGGTAAATACAATTAATAAAATATCTACATAAACACTAGAGATGCACCGATCCGATACCAGTATCGGTATCCGATACCAGCACTATTTAAGTATTGGATATCGGATCCAGCCTGCCGATACTTTTCCGATCTAGCTTCAAAGAGCACTTCTGTTCAATCACATTCTGTGACTGCTTTGACAGTGTGTGAGTTCAACCTAGTGAAGACACTCTTAAGCCTTATAAAAGGGAACCCACTACCTTTAACAGCACGCAGGACAGGAGGCTTGTATACCACACACATGTCCTCCTTACTCATGGTGCAACTGAAAAAACTAAAAAAGCGCTAAGCATGATGGGAAAGACAACACAGCCACTCTCCTTAACCACTAAGAGAGTGTATTTTGTTGTCTTTCCCATTATAACCAATAGTTATAACCAATAGTTTGTCCAGCTAAAGCTGAAAAAACTAAAAAAGCACTAAGCATGATGGGAAAGACAACACACTCCCCTTAACCACTAAGAGAGTGTATTTTGTTGTCTTTCCCATGATGCTTAGCGGTTTTTTTAGTTTTCCAGCTTTAGCAGTGAGCCATGAGCTACTGTTGTTTTTAGTTTTCCAGATTTATGGAGAAAAACTAAAAAAACGCTAAGCATTATGGGAAAGACAACAAAATACACTCTCTTAGTGGTTAAGGGGAGTGGCTGAGTTGTCTTTCCCATCATGCTTAGCGCTTTTTTAGTTTTTTTTTTTCAGCTGTAAGAAGGACATTTGTGTGGTATAATTGCCTACTGTCTTGTGTGCTGTTAAAGTCAGTGGGTTCCCTATTGTAAGGCTTCAGAGTGTCTACATTGGGTTTATGCCACACAGTGTTAAAATGAATAGTTTGGGTACAAAAGTTTCATTATACAGAGTCACCTACCTGAACAGTATCGGATCGGAAAAGTATCGGTATCGGTCGACACTCACCTACTAAGTATCGTATCCGTTTGGAAGTGAGAAATGTGGATCGGTGCATCCCTAATAAACACCCAACAATAACTCTATACACATATACTGTAAATGTGTATGGATATAAATATATAGCGACATTTCCCCTACGGATGGCCGCAATAAATTGTCGCCCTAACCCCCCCTCAGCGGGGGAACGGAACAGCTGCACCCACCGGTGGGCGGACACAACGGAACTCACTTGTAGTGCCGGTAGCTCGCAGCCGCTTCCCGTTTCGGGTCGTTGTCATGGTCTGCTACTAGGAGCTAACGCTAACAACAACGGCAGTGGATGGGACCCGGAAGTGGCGGATATGGCCGGTATTTTAACGGAAGTACGTCACAACTACCCGTGGCATATAGTCTATTCAGTTTATTTATATAGCGCCAAGTCACAACAGAAGTCGTCTCAGGGCACTGAACAGAAACATTCATATGCAGTATAAAATAATAATTTAACATTACAGGTAGTCCCCGACTTACGACGGAGTTCCGTTTCTACGCCCCGTCGTAAGTCGGATTTCGACGTAAGTCGTAAAACACATACACACTGGTCGCCCCATATACACGTACATGTACGGTACTGTACAGTTACCAAGCACTTAGCCTATCCTAACACAGTACCCTACATAATTATCAAAAAACACATACAGTACATTTGGAGCCATAATGAAGGGAAAAAAAGAGTTAATTTCTTACTGGGAGCTGGTGAATTCTTCCTCCGTCTGTTAGCATGTTAGCTCGTTGCACCTCCGGTCCAGCTCGCTGTTTCTGCCGTCTGGTGACACCGTCCACCCGTCCACCTCCGTGCACCTTTTGTTTACGGCGTAAAACCGCCGTCAGCTCG
The DNA here is from genome assembly GCA_038048925.1 of Garcialebias charrua. Lineage (NCBI taxonomy): Eukaryota > Metazoa > Chordata > Actinopteri > Cyprinodontiformes > Rivulidae > Garcialebias > Garcialebias charrua. The sequence continues at coordinate 8,759 of JBBPBX010026994.1, forward strand.
GTCAATCTGCCGTTTTCCGTTGTAAAACCGCCGCCAACCTCTGTCCAGTAAGGTCTCCACCTCCACTGCTTTGCTGTTTCTGCCGTGAAACTCGGTGCAGAGCGGGTCTCTCTCTGTGTTTTTCCGTTGCGTCAAGCTACTGCTACTTCTACCGTCAAACAGGAAGTACAACCGGAACTGGCTTTTCAAAATAATTTTTATTTATTTATTATTTTTAAATGAGAACCACGCAGGGGCGCAACTACATATTTTTGAGGTGGATGCGAAAACATCAACGGCGCCCCCCCCCCCCCCTTTTTTTACCTGCCGCCTCATACAGCTTTCCTCCCTTAGTCATGCACTTAGAAAATACAGTAGCAATATTACAGATTTTTTTATGTTACATATTATATCAGGTGATCATTTCAATCATAAACAAATAAGAAGTTTAATAAAGTAAAAATATATAACAATAGTGGTAATCAGTGCTCAATATTTTATGTAGCGAAAATATGAAATCTTAACAGCCTGGAGTCCATGTCAGAGTTTTAACATTTATGACATTTAAACTGTTACTTTCCGTGAAAGAAGACAATGAAAGATGGTCATCAGAAATTCAAACCATAATAATAATAATAATAATAATAATAATAATAATAATAATTGTCTAATCTTGTCATCTGCGTATGTTTCCCATACACAGACGAAATTCGTCTCTGCATTTAACCCAACCACCTACCAGGCGGTGCAGTGAGCAGCCATAGAAGGCGCTCGGGGAGCTGGAGAAATAGGTGTGCACTCATAGACACCCCAAGATGTGTAGTGGCCGGGACGCGAACCCGCGTCCTTCGGGTCCCAAGTCAAACGCCCTAACCACTACACCATCTTGGCTCCTTAATGGTATACAGTATAGGTTTTTGTTGCCTCCCTAATGTAATTATTCCTACCTGATGTCATCACTTGTCTCCTCTATCACTGACCTCGTGTCTGTCTCCTTCACCCTTTGTCTGTGGCATTCTGCACTGTCATATGGTCAAAAAAGCGTTATACTGTATATTAGTTGTAAAAATTACAGATCTTAGTACCGTTTAAAAAATTTATGTTTACACGTTATTGCTTGGGCTTAAGTAGCTGTTCCCTCACTTCCACCTGCATTAGACCAACCTGTTGCCTTCCCCAGTCTGTCCTGATTCCTCTGTCATCTTCTCTTCCTTCTCTCCATCCTCACAGCTGAATGACATTAATTTTGTGTTAAGTAGGTTTAAAAATACAGCAGTCAAACCACAATAGAAATGAAACTTTAATTTAAATGATCTCCTTGTTGGATAACAGTTACTGACTGGACATTTCATCTAATCTGACTTACCAGATACATCACAACACACACCACTGTAGTGATATTAAATAAGACATTTAAACTCAAGTGTCCCTCTGCCAAAAAGGTTGGTAACATGGGTCACCAACCTTTTTGAGTCTCAGGGCTATAGTGACACTGAGGACTAATTTGTCTGATACACACATAAACTTGTACAACTCATCTTTAATTAAAGAATCAATAATAATAAATGTACATATGAGTGAATAAATTGCAGCACTGCATTGGAACATAGCTGGGAACTGCCACCACAACAGTTTAGCTTTCCTGTGTTAATCTTTCCTGAGTTTTATTTAGGTCATTCTTACACTTAGTGTGTGGATGTGTGTGACATGTATCAAATATTCATAAAAATATTAAACAAATCACGTCTATAGGGGAGGCAACATTTATTTAACAGCCAAATATGGGACAATTCCTATTAGGCTAGCTTTAGCTAACCTGCATATTTTACAACCCTCCTGTCCTGCTCATACACTGACTGTATTTACCTTATCTTTCTTTATCTTATCTTTTAACCACATTGAAAGGCTTTTTTTCCATCCTGCTAACAACTTTCTTCTCCCTTTTTCTGTTTTGCGCCCTGGATAGTTTTTTTTCTGCCGCTCCAAAGTCAAGTGCACGAGTGAAAAAATTAATTAATAAATAACGTGCCTGTGTGCGTTCTCTTAGGGGCGCGTGTTCACAGCACCTGTGTGTGAAGGGAGAGCAGAGAGATAGGAGGAGGGAGGTGAGGGAGCAGGGGGGCGCCTAATCAGTGCTGTTCCCCTGTTATTGTCATTTCATGCAGTTAAAGAAAATGCCTGCTAGAAAAACATTTTTTATAGAGAAGGTTTTGGCGCCCCCTGTAGTGCAGCGCCCCTATGCCTTGCATCACCTGCATAGTGGCCATTTGCGCCACTGGAACCACGCAACGTTGTAACTCGAGACCGCCGTAACCCAAGGACTATCTGTATTTATCTGAGGAGCAGACTGCTTTGACTTTTACTCCATCGCTCAACTCTCATCTTGAGCGAGCATGAAGGTGACAGTGGAAAGGAAAACTCTCTCATGAAGAAACCTTTAACAGAACCAGTCTCAGGACAAGCAGCCATCAGCTTTGACCGGCTGAGTTTGAGGGGATAGGAAGGAGTAACAGATACACAATGGCAGGTTAAGAATCACATGTTAAGATTAACAATATAATTTAAGGACACAAGGTCAATTTGTCCTCTAGTAGTCTAAGCCTATAGCAGCATAACAAGCCAACCCTAACTATAGGATTTATCAAAAAGGAAAGTTTTAAAACTGGACAATGTGTCAGCCTCACAGACAGAAATTGGAAGTTGGTTCCACAAGAGAGGAGCCTGAGAACTGAAAGATCTTCCTCCCATTTCTGCTCCTGGAAACATAGGAACCACAAGTAAACCTGCAGTTTGAGAGTGAAGTGCTCTGCTAGGAAAATATGTTACAATAAGATCTAATATAAGATGGAGCTAGGTTGTTGAGAGCTTTGTAGGTTAGAAGTAAGATTTTTGAATTAAATTCTGGACTCGACAAGGAGCCAGTAGAGAGAAGCTAAAACCGGAGAGATATGATCTCTCCCACTAACTCCAGTTAAGACTCTGGCAGCAGCATTTTGGATCAACTGAAGACTTTTTAAAAAAGTATTTAGACACCCAGATAACAAACTAATCCAGTCTAGACGCAACAGAAGCAGAACAGTAGCTAAAGGCTAAAATAAGCAAAATGGTAGAGAAAGATGGCAAAAAACAGCTACAATTAGAAACAAAGGTAGCTCAAAGGTAAAAATAACATAATAATAGCTAAAAGTAGTAGAAAGATAGCTAAAATCTAATTGTAACAAAAGCTTGTAAAAAGTACCGGTAGTAAAAAGCTAGCTAAAAGTTTAAAAACGATAGCTAGAAGCTAAAGGTAGCAAAAGGCTAAATAAAAGTAGCAGCAGAACAATAATTATTCATTCATTCATTTAACCTTTATTTATACAAGCTAGCCTCATTTAGCCATTTACAAGAGACCAGTTCCAGACAGAAAGATATTAGAGTAGTAACACAGTAGCTAAAAATCTAAGTAGCAAAAGGCTTGCTAACTGTAGCAACAAGGTAGCTCAATGCTTAAAGTAGCAAAGGCTAGCTAAAAGAAGTGGAACAGTAGCAATATTTGACAACAGTTAAAAGTAGTGGGATAGTAGCTAAAATGTAAATGTAGCAAAAAAAATACAGCAAATTAAAAATAGCATCAAATAATGGTATATTTCAAAGGTAAAATAACAGAACAATAGCTAAAAGTAGTAGAAAAGTAGCTAAAATATGATAGTAACAAAAGCTTGTTAAAAGTAACGAAGAGCTAGCTCAAAGCAAAAAGTAGAAAAAAAGGATAGCTAAAAGCTAAAGGTAGCAAAAGGGTAACTAAAAGTAGCAGAACAATAGCTAGAGTAGTAACGGTAGCTAAAAATCTAAAAGTAGCTAAAAACCTGCCAAACGTAGCAACAAGGCAAAGTGTACAGTAGCAAAGGCTAGCTTAAATAAGCAGAACAGTAGCTGTATTTGAAAATTAGCAAATGGCTAACTAAAAATTTGTGGGAAAGTAGCTAAAATTAAATGTGATAATAAGCTAGTTAAAACCTTTCTCTCTGTCGTTTTTGACGAAGACGGTCGCTCTTACCCTCGCTCCCTCCCTCCTGCTCTTTTGCTCTCTTGTCCTGTCAACCTCAGAGCCTCTCTTTACACATCTTCAGAATCAAAAATTACTATGGATTTGGTCAGCTGGTCCCTCAATGCAATTGCAAAGAATAAAAGAATCCACCAGACAACAGGGTGTTGGAGAGCCCTCCTGCCCTGGATGGACCCACGCAGCTGGGTATGCCATTGATTCCTGGGAGGAGTGTGCCTATGTGTGCTGTCCGTGTAGGATGTAGAAGACATATACATTATTGGATTTATGACAACAGGGTTTCTGCTTTTTGGAATCGGTGGATACCTGGGATATCGACAAATTAGGAAGACATCAGCAGCAGTTTCGCCCTTAGTAAAGCTGCCAGCCTTATGTGAAGATTAAACAAACTCCTGCTAGCAGAGAGAAAGAGCGCAATCAGAAAAATGTTGCAACCTCCTCAAACAACAAAATGTAAATCTGTGGGTGTTTTTTAAATTATTTTATTTTTTTATTTTTTTAGAACTCTGCTGATAAAAAAAACAACAGCAAGAGCCAGATTAGCTCTCCTGAATGCTGTGCATTCATACTTTTGTAAACAGTGGAACAACATCTATAGTTCATCAAACTTTCACTCCATGCTAGGAATGCACGATATAAACGGTAGAAACGATAGACATTTAGCTTACGAAAGAGATCTGTCTTCTACTGGCTAACCGCAGTACTGCTGTCTGATGTAAAATCAGTTGTCATATATTTTTTATTTTTTGTGTTGAAAACTGCGTAAATGGTGTTAAAGTGTAAAATCAGAGTTGTCAGATTTACATGTAATTGTTACTTTTTTTTGTTAATAACTGTGCGTAAGTGGTGTTAGTCTTTTCTTCGAGAGCTAAGTAGCAAAACTACACGCTAACTATGGCCGGCTTGCCGTAGTGTTGCCGTATTCGGACGCATTCGCAAAACACTGTGTTCCGTCAAAGTTGTTTTTTTCAGTTGAAAGTTAAAGTAAGCCTTGATCGGCTTTAGAGAAACCGCTCTCCAATCTGTGAAAAGAACTCTGTGTTGTGCGATTTTACTGCGAGACCCTCTGGTCAAAGCCACAGAGGAAACTGGTCGCCATTTTGTGTCAGCTCTCCTTAAAGTGGAAGGAGACGCCCACTAGAGGGTTGGAGGGTGAAGTGTTTCAGTGTAAAAATGCTGCTCTGTTGCTCTTCATGTCTTAAATGAGAATACTGGAAACTGTTAAGAGTTAACAACATATTATTTTGTTTAAAACATACGGCTAAAACTACATTAGGTATTTTTTTACACTGTTTTGCACTACAAGAAAGAAGCCTAAAGCTTGATTTGTTTATATTATAAACTCTCTGGATCTAGTAGTGGAATTTTCTTGATTGAGATTATTTTGTGGTATAGCAGTTTTCAAAATAAATGATGGTAAAAGGACACCCTATTCCTATTGCAAGTTTTTTACCCAAAACATATTGTGATATATATCGTTATCGCCACACTTCACAATCCATATCGTGATATGAATTTTATGCCATATCGCACATCCCTACTCCATGCCTCAGAATGAAACAGTACATCTAGTGGGCGGCGTTTGTACACAATCTGGGATTATTAATCAGAAGCTCCTCCTTCCCAGCTCGTCATCAGTTCTGGATAGTACATCGGCTGACTGTTAAGGAACAAACCCAGTCGTTGATATTTTGTTCATATTTTGTACTCTGTCATCGTCTTATTTTATTTTTTTCTTCCTCCTGTGGGTCGAGGTTGGAAATGGACGCCTCCCACTCTCAAAAACAGGTGCACAGCTTTCTAAATTGGATTTCTAATTTGATTTGAAATAATAATTCTGAAACAAGACTCCGGATTAACACAGTTAAATGGGAGAAAAAAAGTCATTGGAGTCACTCTAAAATAATGAAGTGAGAAATGGTGATCACAAAATCAAATAGAAGATTCAAGTAGGGATCGAACCCACTAACACTTTTAATAAGACATGGAAATGTTTAATTACAGTCCTACCATGATTCTGTTTTGTCTGTTGTCTGCTCCAAATGGGTGTAAAGCCAGAATGTCTCCACTGTTGGGCTCAGCAGGTTTCACTGCAGCCATTTCTGGGTTTGAGCTCACGACGGGTGTAAGTAGAGGTCCTTTCAATGCACTAAAACCAACTGAGAGCGTCCACAGTGCAAAAAAATCAGACGCCCCAAATGAAAATTTGGACCTGCCTGTTCGGAGCAATGGCCATGCGTTCGGATCCACTTGACCGTGGGTCGCTGAACGTTAGCACCCCAAAATGGTAAATAAGTAAAAAAATAAAATAAAAAACTGAGGATAAATCATTAAAAATCACTTAAAATAGTCAAAATATAAAAAATACACAAAACTATACACAACAAGCTCAGTGAACAAGTAGTAATAAGGAGGAACCACTTAGTGGGGTGAATTTTTTTTTTTTTTTAATGTGGGCCCACCTGCCCCTATGGACTGGTCCATCACTGTTCAGGAGTTTCCAACTGTTGTTCTACAGTTAATATAACTGATTATGATGTGCCAGATAGATGATGTATAGATTCCGGTTCAGTATTAATGAGTCGTGTCTCTTTACAAACACATGTAATGCCATAAACTGTCCTTACATTAGGATTCTTGTCCTTTTCCCTAAAAAGTTAAATGTATACATCTTTAATTTGAAGGAGTCCATTGAACTTGGGGCGGCCGTGGCGTAGTGGTAATGGCAGTCGTCCCCCGATCGGAAGGTTGGCGGTTCGAATCCCGGTTCCCCACACCATGTGTCGTTGTGTCCTTGGGCAAGACACTTAACCCCGAGTTGCTCCGGGTAGGACTGGAAAGCACCTTGCATGGTAGTCTGCCGCTACCGGTGTATGAATGTGTGTAGCATTCAATGTGTGTAGCGCTTTGAGATTTTCACTAATGAAAAGCGCGTTATAAATTGAATTCATTATTATTATTATTATTAACTAATCGGCCCGGACAACATCCCATGGAAAGTGCTGAAAGACTGTGTCCATCAGCTTTACGAGGTACTGGAAGACATATTTAACTCTTCCCTCACCCTGGCAACAGTCCCCACCTGCTTCAAAACTGCCACCATTATCCCAGTTCCAAAGAGCTCTACAGTGACTGACTGGCCTGAATGACTATCGTTCGGTAGCCCTCACCCCGATAGTCGCTAAATGCTTTGAAAAACTGGTCTTAACCCACATCAAAACAAAAATCAGCGAGGACCCTCATCAGTACGCGTATCGCGAGAACCGATCAACAGAAGACACCATCTCCTCTGTGGTCCACACTGCTCTCACCCAGTTGGAACAGAAGAACTCTGTCCGTCTGCTCTTTGTGGACTTCACATCAGCCCTCAATACCAAGATACTCCAGACCCTGATGAACAAACTAATCACAATAGGACTAAGTTCCTCTCTATGCAACTGCGTCCTAGACTTAACCAACAGACGGCAATCTGTGAAGATCCACGACTTCTCCTCCTCCACCATAACCCTCAGCACAGGCTCCCCCCAGGGCTGTGTGCTGAGCCCCCTCCTGTTCACTCTGCTAACGTATGACTGCGTACCGACCCATCCAGGCTGTCACATTGTAAAGTTTGCAGACGATACAGCGGTGGTTGGATGCATCACAAACAACGAAGAGTCCAGCTACAGGCAGGAGCTGGAACACCTGGAGAGCTGGTGCAGGACGAACAACCTTCACATCAATGTGAAGGAGACGAAGGAGATGGTTGTGGACTTCAGAAGGAATAAACACACCTAGGGCCACCTGCATCATGAAGGACACCACAGACCCAGCACACACGGTTTTTGCCCCGCTCCCCTCAGGCAATGTTGAGGAGCATTAAGTACAGAACCACCAGGCTGAGGAGCAGCTTCTACCCTGAGGCTGTTAGACTCATTCATCTCTAAAAAGGAAAAATCACAGTGAAAATTACTGTGGGGAAAAAAAACTTTGAAAGTCGCTGTAACGTCGCTTGTTTGCTAAGTGCTGCTGACTATCCATGATGCTGATCTCATGCTGCTGATTACATCATGTTGCTGTGTTCATTGGTCCTCATCTGCTCACACAGACTCATGTTCATGCTGCTGTTGTTTTGGCGCATGGTTTTTGTACCATTAGCGCTCAGTGTATTCTCAGGTTTAGTGAATGCAGTGTATTCTTAGTTCATGACTCTTATCTTTGTTTTTCTTTACAGTTTGTATTTTTGTTGGATGTAATAGGACCCATTGTGTCGTTCCACCTCATGTACCACATGTGATGTGAACGAAAATAAAAATCCTTGTAGCCTTAAAACTAAAAATTTTGTCAACAGAAATGGGGTATTATGTATAAATCAACAAAACAAGGACTTAAAGGACAAAAACCACAATCCGTGTACAAGCATTATTCCAAATTATTCATTTTTTTCTTATTATTTTTCATGTCATATTTCAGAAAAGCACACCATTAAGCAAGTTATTGAAGTTGTCCTCTCCTGAGACACCCCCCCCCCCC
>JBBPBX010026994.1:17331-37643 GCA_038048925.1 Garcialebias charrua
TTACTGGGAACATTTTTTAAATTTTATTTTAAAATAAAACAAACATTTTTAACTTGTATTTGCTCAAAAACAAAGTTTTTTTAAAATATCTGTGGTTCTACTAATGCTAAATATTTTGGGGGAAGTTAAAAATGCACATCCAAGCAAAAGTTTGGGACTCGAGGATACAGCTGTGTGGTCAACGCGGGTGGCAGCAATTCTTTTTGGGTGGCCATTACCCCACCCCCTGCTCCCCCTTGGTAGCGCCCTTGTATACTCTCACCAGATGACTCCTACGTCAACCACAGACAAGTCTGACAATGAAAACATCATTTTACACACATTTCTTTCTTTAAGCTGCATCAAAACATTTAAAATGTCCACATTCATTTAACCTGTAGGTAAATTTAATCACAGTCACCTTTTACCTGCCTTGGTGGTTGATCTTGAACATTAAATATGTACATAAAATTCAAATAAACATTTAAGGAAAATAAAATGTACATTTTTAAAGTTGAACCACTTCAGGATTCCAAGTTGTGAAATGGTTGAGCATCCATTTGCCTAAATGGGTGTGAATAAAAAGTCTCTTGCTAATTGAGTTAAGTCTTAATTTAGTTTATTAATGCATCATTAAAAAAAGTGCAACTTCATGTTAGTTGGAAATTTTTATTTCCATTTAAAAAAAAGAAGCTTTTCAGTTGGATCATTTTGTATTTGCTGACATCTAGGGGCTAAAATAGAAAATATGCATGAACTTTTTTTTTATTTTTTATAAACAGTCAAGTGAACAAAACGTATAATCAGTAAATTATAGCGTTTTACTATTATATATTAAATAATGGCATGTGTGCTTTTTATATTACAAATTTTGTCAACCTTGTATACTACAGAAGACAAATATATTTTTTATTAAAACGTTCAGAACACATAGTTTTAATGTTAGTGGGGGTTGGAATGTGATGATTTATTTAAAAAAAAAAGATTTTTTGGCTGTTAAAATTCATATCACTGGTGAGTTTGTGTAATTCTATTGTATTTGGAAAACCTCTAAAACCACTACCAAGGTCTTCCCAACAAATTCACCCCAAGGTCAGACCATGCAGCTCTTAGAGAGGCTTAATAAAGAGGTCAGTTTTAGACTTTACACGCTGTAGTTTGAGCCGCAGTTTAAAGGGAAAAAATCTTGGAAAATCATATTTGTTTTGGAAGATTTGCAGGAAAAAAAATTACCTTTTATATTTAAAAAAAAATGGCAGCAGGACTTAGTTTTAAAGTTTCATTAAAATGAACCACAGAACTACTGGACTAATGTCCTTTGGACAGGTGGGACAACCGTAGAGACGTCACACACAGCACAGCGCCGTGTTTGGAGAAATCCAAGCATTACATTACGAACACTTGCAAGCACGGCGGAGGAAGGCTGATGGTTTGGGTTTTGTTTTGCAGCTACTACTGAAGTTCCTCAGCATCAACGGAGTTGAAATATGTAGAGTAAAATAAATTAAATTCTTAGGTGTAATTATTGATGAGAGATTATCATGGAAGCAACACATAAATTACGTTAAAATTAAATTATCTAAGTCCATTGGAGTACTGTATAAGGTAAAGGACTTACTTGATGATAACTCTTTGTTTTTTGCTGTATAGTACATTCATACTACCACATTTGATTTATTGTGTTGAAATTTGGGGTACAGCATGCAAAACTACAACGAAACCTATTTTTATTTTACAGAAAAGAGCTTTAAGGACAATAACTAGAACGCATTATCATCATCCATCTGGTGTGTTGTTTTATAAATTGAAGTTACTAGGATTTTATGATTTGGTGGAATATAATTTTTTTTACTATTATATAAAGCACAAAATAACACTCTACCTGCAAATATTCAAAAGCTTTTTGTAAAAAGGATAAGCAGTTATAATTTAAAGGGTAAAGATATTTTTGTTATACCACAATATAGAACAAGTTTAAAGGGTCGTTTTACTTTAATACATGGAATTGGTATTTGGAATAGATTGGACTATGATGTAAAGGTTGCACAGTCAATGTCTGTATTTAAGAAAATGATCAAGAATACATTGTTGAAAAACTATGTGTAAATGTTATATACTTAAAATCTCTCTAAATTGGTTATATAATTTATGAATTACTAATATGATTTATGGATAAATTTTGTTTGAAATGATTGTTTGAATGGAATTTTGTTTTTACAAAAAGGGGCAGATATTATAAGATTATTTTCTTCTTCTGCTTCCTTTTTTTTTAAATTTGTTCTTTATTTTTCTGAATCTTTTGTGATTATCTTTTGTTCTTTTGTATTTTTTAAATTTGAAATGAATAAATAATTAAACTAAACTAAACTGTGCCAGGGCGGCTGTGGCTACGCTGTTAGAGCAGTCGTCCTCCAACACAAGAGTTGGTGGTTTGATTCCACCAGCAGTCACATGCCAAAGTGTCCCTGGGCAAGACACTGAACCCCTCATTGCCTCAGATGTGTGTCCCATCGGTGTATGAATGTGATAAAGCTCTGATTATTCTTTGTAGAGATCTAGTAGAGTGCTGTACGAATGGGTAAATGAGAACACAGATTGTGCTGTAAAGAGCTTTGAGTATCTCTAAGATATAAAGTACAGTCCATTCCATTTACCTTGCAGTCATTGACGCCATCTACCCAACAGCTGAAACGGACCAAACTACAAACTAGGTTGTGACGCAACAAGACAACAATCCCAAATACGGCATCTACTCTTCAACAGAACGGCCAAAAAGCTAAAGACTCAAGGTGCTATGATCCAGCTGAAGTTCAGAGCTGAACAGAAGCAAATATCTGCAAACCTCAGTTAACTGAAGAAGAAAGGGTGAGCCAAAATTCATCCACTATGTGAGAAACTGATAATGTCAGAGTAAACTTTTAACTGGAACGTATCGCTGCTAAAGGACGTTCTACGATTCTGCCATTCATCATCAACAGTATAAACTGATTTTTATTTTCATCTTTACTGTGCACAGATAACAGGAAGTTCTTATCTATCTTTTGTATTACATTTGCTATAGCGAATGCAGCATCTGACGAGCAACAAAGCCATCCAGAGTTGAACTGGTGAACGTCAGTGGTGCTTCGCCTCTGTCTTCAAGTTTCTAATGTTTGTTTCTAAGAACTTTAAACTGAAATTCAGGGTCCACAGTAGAACCCAGGGTCGATAAACGAATAACGGATGAGTTAAAGGTTACAAAGTTGTGGTATGGTAGACTTTTGACTGCTGACCAGTTAAATGTAGCTCAAAAAGGTTAGCCCTCCTGCTACCCATGAGTTAAAACTACCCATGAGGCCCCAGTTTTAAAATGGACCCATTTTGACCCAAGAGCAGCAGCACCTGTTCATAGTCTAGCGAGTGACTCCGCCCCCTTAAACTAGCCTGTATGGCACAAGCTCCGATGAAGATTTACCCTAGCTTATAAGACGTTTCTGGGTTATTCACCTCCATATGTCACTAATCTACTGCAACTAGCACTGGTTTTGAAGTACAACACCCAATCCTCTCCCTATTTGTGGTTAACAACTTTAAAGACCAAGTCTTGTTTTGGCTCTGTGGCCTTTGCCTCTGCTACTCCGTCTGACTGGAATCTGCTTCTAGAAACTTTGAGTCTGCCCTCACTTATCTCAGTTTCCAGTTTAAAAAAATCGTCAAAAAATCGCTGCTGATCCCTTGCCTCTAAACTGCTCTATTCATACCCATCTGCTCACCATGTTCGGGCTGCTGTTGAATTTGCCGTATTATTTTACATCATTAATGTTTAGTGTATATCTTAGATCCTTGTAGGCTATACAGTACTGTATATTTTTATACTTTATATCTTTGCTATTTTGGGGTGTAACTGGAACCTTGAGTACACAATTTCATTCCACCTCATAAAGGCTACCATATTACAGTTAGGAATATTAAGTAGAATTATTCATTTTGTGAACATCTTGATGTTGTGCCATCTTTTAGTTTGTGTATTACAGTTAGAAATATTAAGTAGAATTATTCATTTTATGATCTAGTTTGTGTATTACAGTTAGGAAAATTAAGTAAAAAAAAAAAAAAAAAAAAATAAATTAAGTATGATGTAGTTTGTGTATTAGTTAGAAAAATTGTGTATTAGTTAGAAAAAGAATTATTCATTTTGCTATTGTGTATTAGTTAGAAAAAGAATTATTCATTTTGTGATGTAGTTTGTGTATCAGTTAGAAAAATTAAGTAGAATTACGGGTGATGTAGTTTGTGTATTAGTTAGAAAAATTAAGTAGAATTATTCATTTTGTGATCTAGTTTATGTATTACAGTTAGAAAAATAAGTAGAATTATTCATTCTGTGATGTTGCTTGAAGGTTATCATTGGTTGAACAAACTGTGAAATAAGGGGCAGATATAATAAGATTTCATCTTCTTTCTGCTCCCTTCATTTTATCCTACTTGTATTCTTGTATCTGATGAAACTGTCTTGTATTGTTCTTTTAAAATGAATGAATAAACATCAATCAATCAATCAATATGTGATGCAAATGACAATAAAGAACTTGAACCTTAAAAGCCGCGTTTAGAGATACAGGTAGTCCCCGACTTACGAGCGAGTTCCATTCGTACGAGGTGCTCGTAAGACGAAAATTTGTGTGTCGGAACCAGAAACACGTGTCGCTCGTAAGTCCGGATTTTCGGTCGTAAGTCGGAAAATGTATGCTAGCGCTACTACGAACACCCATTTTTCAACACAAGCGTACATACTGGTTCATAAACATGCACAGAACTTTGTTTACAAACTGTCAGCTAACACACTTTCATCTAAAAACACATACCAGTGCTGTATTTTCTGTATGTTCTGTACAACTTTACTGTTCGTTAGTCAGCTCGTAAGTCGGGGACTACCTGTACTTGCAAAACTTGTGATGTTGTTGTTTAACTTGGACTATGAACTGTTGTTAATGCAATTTGTGTTTCCTAGTTCTCCACTGCCTGGCCAAAAAAAAAAAAAAAGTCTCCACCTGGATTTAACTAAGCAAATGGGTATGAGCCTCCTATTGGATAATTACTACATAAGCAATTATCTTTCAGTTGGCAACAAGTTATTTAACCCCAACTGGTGCAATGAGTTTCTTCTCATTTTTTACACAACCATGTTAAAAGACACATTGTGTGGTCGTGGAAAATATGTCAGTCTGTTTGAGAAGGGTCAAATCATTGAAATCAAGCAGAGAAAACATCTAAGGAGATTATAGAAACTACTAAAATTGGGTTAAGATCTGTCCAACGCATTATTAAAAACTGGAAGGATAGTGGGGACCCATCGTCTTCGAGGAAGAAATGTGGCCAGAAAAAACCCCTAAATGATCGTGATCGGCGATCACTTGAACGTTTGGTGAAATCAAATTGAAGAAAAACAACAGTAGCACTCAGTAAAAGTAAAAACATTTCCACAGGCACAATGCAAAGAGAACTCAAGGGATTGGGACTGAACAACTGTGTAGTCTTAAGAAAACCACTAATCAGTGAGGCTAACTGGGAAAAAAGGTTTAAATTTGCTATAGGGAGCATAAAGATTGGACTCTGGAGCAATGGAAGAAGGTCATGTGGTCTAATGGGTCCATATTTACCCTGTTCCAGAGTGATGGGTGCATCAGGGTAAGAAGAGAGGCAGGTGACGTGATGCACCCATCATGCCTAGTGTCTAGTCATCAATGCAAGATCTTGGTGAAAAATTAATGCAACACTGGATGGAAATCTTATGACATTGCAGAAGCTTCTCGAAACAATGCCACAGCGAATGCAAAGCTAAAAGCGGTCCAACAAAATATTAGCGTGACCTTTTTTTGCTGGCAACTTTTTGGGGGGGCAGGCAGTGTATATTTTATTGTTTTGCCCAACTGTAATGTTTCCCTTCCCTTGACCCTACAAGTACCTGTTGGTGCTTGCCAGGCCAGCACTGTACCGTAAATATTGTTCTTGGTGTTTATGCCTGGTTAAATAAAGGTGAAATGAAAAATGAAATGCAATGATGCTGAATATGAAGCTGTTGGAGTCAGAGTCAGAGAGTCAGAGAATCTTTATTGTCTATTGCACCGCATGTGGTACATGTGATGAAACGAGATTATGTACACAGGGTCCCAGTTACATCCAACAACAAAATGTAAGAGAAAAACGGTAATATCTAGGATATAACTAAGAAAAACATCAACTAGAAATACACTAAGCACTAATGTAATAGAAAAAACATCATTACAAACAGCAGCCGACTGTACCTCTGTGGTATTTCGATGAATGCATGTCATTTACACTTTATGGCTCTTCAGAGTTTTGTTTCTTTATCAGTGATGCACAGTCATAACCCTAACACTGATTTAAGATTGATACAGAAGAAGCCAAAATACCTGCTCAGGAAACACGAGGACTTTCTTCAAAGTTGGATATTACAGCTAATTTTGTAGACCATCTCCAGTCTGCGTACAGATTTGAGTGACACGGAAATGCATGTAAAGAATACGGTGGGAGGGTAAAGGGGTGAGAGAGGGATGTGACTGCAAGAAAAGATTAGAGAAACGGGCGACTGCAGGAGAGAACAGAGGAAACCGCAACGGGAGAAGCACAACCCTTGAATTCAGGTAGGACCACCGTAATACTTTTAATACTTTAAGGTTAGGCGTGTGACATTATTTCCATGTACAGTAATGTTGTACGTATATAATCTAAGAAAAGCTGGAAATAAAGACTTTAATTTGGTATTTTTTTGACTTGTCGTAAGATTTTAGAGTTTTTACCGGTGCTGTGTTTTTATTCTACAAAATTAGTAGTGCGTAGCTTCATTCTTATGTTTCACAAAAAGCCGGACACATCCTGTACCATCCTTTTAATCATGAACGGTATCATTCATGCTATAGAGTCCCAGCACCTCAGCAAAGGTCACCGGGTAACCTATAGCAACCAGCGCCTCTCATTCGGCATAACTGGAGACGATCCGGTCCTAAAAAGTGACAGGGATTTGTTTTTTGACAATGTTTCTGACCAGATCAGGGGTCATATGCGTTTAGTGAGATGTTTTTGCAAAAAACGTGGAGGTAAATTGACACCTCGCCTTTTCATCTTCAAACCTTTATGCTTTTCTCCAGGCAGCTTAGAAATCTAATCTAGCTCTTCAATGTATACGTTTACCTCAGAATATGATCCATTCATGCACGTCGACTGAAAAGACTTTGCTCTGATTCCCCTCGTGTCTCCTTGTGTCATAGATGAAAGACAGAGTCCATTTTCCACGCTTTTGTCCAATTTGCGCCATTGCTTCCACCAGCAGTGAGAACTACCGTTTGTGAGTTTTTTTGAGTTCAAAGTACGCCAATATAGCAATCTACAGAAAAAATAAATGAAGACAATTGTTCTTGCATGGGACACTGGATATGCCTGAGCAAAATGTTGATTGGAATCCTATTTCATTTCATTATTTGGTGCAAGCGGAGTTAACATCGTGAATAAAGAACAGTGGCTACCTGAGAGCACTTTCCAGTCTCATGAGTAACCAAATATTGTACAAGGGAGATGAAGTTACGAGAGCGAACCGGTGTCCCAGTTTTCAAACAGCCACAGAACTGTGAACAGGTACATGTGATACTGTACACTTCAGTCATCAGGTAGGTCCGGTAGTTCTCCTGAAGGATGAAGGTCATTATCACAACACTGGATGACAGTCTCCAAGAGGAATGATGTTCCAAACCAAGATTTACTCGTTTCATTTCAGTTTTGGTACAAATACAGGTAGTCCTCGACTTACGACGCCCCCGACTTACAACGTTCTGCACTTACGAATGTGCATCTCATTAAAAAATATATATTTTTAATTTTTATAAATGAATACATGTACAGTTCTGTACAGTTACCAAGCACTTAGCCTATCCTAACACAGTTTTTAAAGATGAAGGAGTGAGTTGAATTGTCTCCCTTTCACATAAAGGGAGCTAGCTCCCTTTATGCGAATGGAGCCTGCTAGGGAGGAGGGAGACAGTTCAACTCACTCCTTAACTATGTTAGGATAGGGCGATAGGCTAAGTGCTTGGTGACTGTACAGTAGCCTACAGTACTGTACATTTATCTATTTAAAAAATATATATATATATTTAAAAAAATAAATAAATAAATAAATGTACAGTACTGTACAGTTACCAAGCACTTAGCCTATCCTAACATAGTTAAGGAGTGAGTTGAACTGTCTCCCTCCTCCCTAGCAGGCTCCATTCCCTTTCACATAAAGGGAGCTAGCTCCCTTTATGTGAAAGGGAGACAATTCAACTCACTCCTTCATCTTTAAAAACTGTGTTAGGATAGGCTAAGTGCTTGGTGACTGTACAGTACTGTACATCTATTTATTTATAAAAAAATTTTTTTTTTTTTTTTAGTGATCCTACTTACGAATTTTCGACTTACGAAAGGCCCGTACAGGTAGTCCCCGAATTACGAGCGCTCTGATCTGCGAGGTTCCAGACTTACGAGCTGCGAATTTTTGGAAAAAACGAAAAAAATACTGAGTTTTCATGTGTTTTTTCACTACAGTTAGCAAGTTAAGCATATAAACACACGTTTCCGATCATTTTTATGCACTCAAAAGTAGTTTTTAGATGAAAATAGAGTGTTTTTAGGTGCGCTGGCGAAATTTACGAGCGGACTTCCGGGTTGAATTTTTGGAAAAAACGAAAAAAATACTGAGTTTTCATGTGTTTTTTCACTACAGTTAGCAAGTTAAGCATATAAACACACGTTTCCGATCATTTTTATGCACTCAAAAGTAGTTTTTAGATGAAAATAGAGTGTTTTTAGGTGCGCTGGCGAAATTTACGAGCGGACTTCCGGGTTTACGAGAGAAATGGCGGCCGTTCCAAATTACGAGATTTCCGGTTTACGAGCGCCTCCTTGTGACGGATCTCGCTCGTAAATCGGGGAATACCTGTATAGGTACGGAACTCGCTCGTAAGTCGGGGACTACCTGTACTATCCATTGTTCTCCATGATCTGCTTTTTTATTAACTGTAAAGTTTTCATTAAGTTCATCATTGAATTTGTAATGCCTTATATCAGGATCTCACTGGGCTGTGACTGACTTGTTTGTAGGGGTGCAGGAAAAAAGCGATGTTTTTTTAAAGAATCTAGCTTCTTAGTCCTGGCGATTCAGAATCTATTCTAAAAGCCCCAAAATCTTTTTTTTTTTTTACATTAAAACCCAAAAGATAAAGAAAATAAAACCATATCTCATATATGAAAGAATACATAAAATGAAAGGTGGCAGAAAGAAGAAGAAATCTTATTTTATCTGCCCCTTTTTTCAAAAACAAAACAAGTTCAAACAATCAATTCAAACAATAATCTTCTATAAGTAACAGAGCAAAAAGCTAACCTAATACTGGTTATTTAAGTTACAGAATTTAATGCATTCCTGTATTATTTGTTCCTATTTTTGGTATAAATATCAAACGATGCAAAAAATTTGATACAATAAGGAACCTAAAATTATTGTTTTAAATAAATGTTCTATTTGTTTACATTGTTGTTTAATGTTTTCAGTTTAAAATTATTGTTTTAAATAAATGTTCCATTTGCTTACATTGTTGTTTATTCTTTACAGCTTGTCAGTTACAAAACTGAAACTAAATTTATTTTTGAAAAAAATCGTTTCTGAATCAAAAATCGTTTCTGAATCGAAAAATCGATTTTGAATCGAATCGTGACACCAAAAATCGGAATCGAATCGATTCTCCAGACACTGAGAGATTCGCACCCCTACTTGTTTGTGGACAGCATTCACAAGGAAGTCTAAAAAAAAAATGGTTGCGAAGGTCTTTCGCATGAGACACAACTGCTAGTCTTGTTGCAGAAATTTTGAAGATGTTCAGGATGCGTTCTTTTAAGATGGTTGTGGAGTTGTTGCAAGCATGTCGAACCCCAAACCAGTTCTGAATACACAAGTTTAAAAATAATGGCAATCATAAATAATAATTTAAAAACCGGTTTAAATCTGATCTTTATTTCAAACGTATTCTAGTAAAGGTGTGTATGATGTGAACAGGCATGGGCAACAAAATGATGAGAACTTTTTAAAATGCTGTCTGTCATGCTGGTCCCTTGGTTCCAAATACAGGTAGTCCTCGACTTACGACGGAGTTCCGTTCCTACGCTCCGTCGTAACTCGAATTTCAACGTAACTCGAAACATACGTCCAAACTGCACCTTATACGTACAGTACTGTATTTTACCAAGCACTTAGCTTATCCTAACACAGTACCCTACATGATTATCAAAAAACACATACATTTCAGAGCCATAGTGAAGGGAAAAAATAGTTGATTTCCTACTCTGGAATGCTGGTGAAGCCATTTCCTCGTTCCTCCCTCCTCCGGATTCTCCATTCGTTTACATTGTAAAACCGCCGTCCATAAAACAGCTACTTTTCCACAGCTGCTGCCTGTCCAGCTTGGTCCAACAAGTTTTGTTTTGTTTTTTAAATGTCCAGAGGACCAGACTTAGCTTTTTTAGAGAGTACAGGGCAAGCTGTTACCTCCGCAGCTACCGCAGCTAAACCGGAAACTGCGTAAATTGGCTTCAAAATAAATAAAAAAATCTTTTTTTTTTAATGGGAGGTGCGTCGTAACCATGAAACATCGTAACTTGAGGCTGTCGTAAGTCGAGGACTACCTGTACCTGAATTCAGGAAAACTACAGCTAAAATTCACCTATTTTCTCATAAATTTGAGTTGCCAACTAGATGCAGTGGTATTATTTCTTTAGAGTGCTATATTGATTTGTATATTCTACACAAGTATTTTTATTTCACCCGTTATTTGTATTTTGTTGTGCACAGACAGTTTCAGTCACATGACCTTTGCTATTTTTTGTTGTTTTTGCAGACAAAAAAAAGAGAAAAGTGAGAACCGTTTAACAGCACATTCTTAAATCTACAATTCACAATGTTGTTGAGGTCCCACTCTGAAAGAAAAGCCCTCCCTGGATTGACGGCCTTGCTGACATACAGCTTTCCAAGTCAGCGTGAAGTGACCCCCTTGCCTCCCCTGTTCTATACCCCAAGGGAGTACAATTTTACCCCACAATCTATTACTGCACCACCTCCATGGGTTACACAGGCAATCTTAAACTTGGAAAAAGGGGAACAAGAACTTCAGCGCATCAGGGAGCGACAGCAAGCCGAAATTGAGGAAGTCAGCCGTGAACTGGACAATGCTGTAATAGAAGCTCAGCGGGAGGAGAGGCGCCTTCTTGAAAAGGTGGAGCAGGACCACAGAGAAGCCCAGCAACAACTTAGTCAAGTGAAGAGAGAGAATGCTGCAGCTGTGAGAGTTCTGCAGACACTTGTTGACCAACAACTTCGAAAAATTGGACAACTGAGGGAACAGATTCAAAGATGGGGTTTTACTTCCAGTGGATGCAACAAGGATCAGCTCCAAAAAGGTGTGGCAGAGGTCACACAACCATGGGAAATCTCTCTCACACTGAAAAGGGTTCATTTCTTACCTAGCTCCCAGTCCAAGACTTTTTACCTGGGGGAGGTTGATATTTGTGAGCAGGGCATGACTTACCACATTGGTGTCTGTGGTGTCCAAGGACAGAAGTGTGCATTGCACTCTGGTGACACAAAATTTTCAAACATAACTCCATTTGAAATTCAAAAGGAACCACGATCAAACAAAGGGGGGCAAAGGTGCAGTCTGGAGGACAGCAACAAAACTACTTTAGGGAATGTGCGTGTTGTCCGGAAACTACAACTGTCCAGCTCTACAGAAAATGAAGAAGAGCTGAAAACACGCAGGTCTCCCATACCAAGACATTGCAGTGTATCTGAATCTTCTCAAGATGAAGAGGTTGAATCTCTCTGTTCAGACACACCGGGACAAGACTTTTTTTTGCCTATTCCACCAGTCTCTAGTCAAGCAGAATCAGAAAGTGATGACACCGATAGCAGACACAATGAAACAAAGAGACGCAACACAATGAAAGGTAGAAGAAGGCAAAAAACCTTCATCTTGGTCTCATCTGAAGAGCCATCCTGCTGTATTGAAGAAACTAATGAAGGAAGAAACGATCTAGCAACATATCCAAAAAGTAGGTGCAAAGGTTCACACTATAGGCACAGTCTTGTAGACCTTTCTACAAGTCATCTCACATCTTCACAACAAAGCCTCTCAAAGAAGAAAACCTCTACTGAATCTTCAATGAACAGTAGAGGCCCTCCATCTCCAGTAGACAGTGAAGACTCCTGCTACACCTATACCTTGGATACTCCATCAAATGAATCTTTTAAGCAAGACCACTATAGGTCAATTTCCACTGCTGACCTTTCCGGTAAACTGCTTCCTTTGATTGACAGTAACAAGACAGAGTGCAGAGAAATTCGGAAAGTCAATAGAATGCGTCTTACTTCTACCTTTGAGCAAGGTCAAGGAAATGGCACAGAATCAAACAAGAATACGAAACACTTTCATGAAAGACAGTCAAGATCTCAAACTCGTGGCACACATAGTTTAGGTGGGAACCGTGTCAATAGATCTCAGTCTATGTCAGCCATTGAAGATGAAAAATTACATCAAAACAAGGAAGTAGAAGGAAACAACAAGGACCCGAAAGCGAATGTTGAGGCAGCGTCTATGGAATTAGACATTGTAAGTACATGTAGTTTAGTTTCCCTCAACTCAGCTTGTTTAGTCAAACAGTTTGGGAAACAAGGATCAGGTCGAACTGACTTCAACTTGCCAAGCGGTCTCCATGCAACTGTCAGAGGGCAGCTGTTTGTGGTAGACTGTGGTAATGCTCGAATTCAAGTGACAGATCTCCAGAAGAATGTTGTACAGCAAGTGTCTCCCTCAGGGTCAGAAAGGTCTTCCCGGATCTGCAACTACTTTGATGTAGCTGTAAATTCAAAGGGCCTAATCGCTTTAACCTGCGCTGCTGAACGAGCTG
This sequence comes from Garcialebias charrua, assembly GCA_038048925.1. NCBI lineage: Eukaryota > Metazoa > Chordata > Actinopteri > Cyprinodontiformes > Rivulidae > Garcialebias > Garcialebias charrua. Next base: position 30,301 of record JBBPBX010026994.1, read on the forward strand.
TGCTGGTGTTCAGCCGACATGGACGCCTCCTGCAAACATTTGGAGGCACCGTGGGCGGTTCCACCAAGGAAGAGCTGGATGCTCCTAGAGGGATCACTGTTACACGGCAAGACGAGTTCTTGGTGGCTGACATCAAGCGTGGCACCTTAACGGCGTTAAAATTAGATCCCAAAACTGGAGCAAGGTTAGAGCGCACAATGGTAACTGGATACCACAGACCCTACATGGTGGCGGTCTGCCTCACCACTGGGCTTATGGCAGTATCAGAACGTGGCAATGAAACTGGGCGTGTTCCATGCATTCGTGTTCTGGAACCAGGCTGGAACACTATCCGTATCCTGGGGGTATGCTCTGGCCTTGGGCCTATCCTGACCTGTCCCTGGGGCCTTTGCATAGATGATGATGGGGATGTTTTGGTGGCTGATTGGGGGAAGCAAAAACACCATGTGCTTATATATCCATCCAAAGGTATGGGCTGGCCTCTTATTACCGACAACCTCAGCAGCCCACGAGGTCTATCGCTTCTACCTGATGGACATGTGGTCATATCAGACAGCATGAATCACTGCATCAAGATCTATCGCTACAAGGGAACTGCAATTGATGATGGAAGCAGAAACTAAAATCAATATGAACAGTTTTGAAATGGATCACTTTTAAATGGGTAATTTGAAACTTTTGAAGTGGAATTACCGTTGTGTGAGAAAGTTGTGAGCAGTTATTATGTTTCCGGTTGTGGATACCTCTTTGAACAACCTTAATTGGAAAAACTAGTTAATTCTGATCTGACCGATGAGCTAACAGCTAGTGTGAGTGAGGCCTGGACATCAGTGCATTGCTGCCTTCCCAAAAAGACTCCAGTCTTAAAGATTTCATAGCAGTTGTAAAGGATTTTAGGGGGGGTCAGTATTAAGCTGACCTCTTTATCCTTAATTATTTACTTATTCAGATTGAATAGTAATTTCACGGATTCTTTTCTTTTTCAGTTTACCCAATATTTCTGTGATCTTTATGATGGATAAATAAATAAATAAAGCCATTAAGTGACAGAGACATTGATTTTAGTTTGGTATGCCAGGAGACTACCATTTATTTAAAATAAATCAACTAAAATTAACACCATTACACTTGATTGATAGATTTCCACTTTCTTGCAATTTAACACGTCAGCACATTTAAATTGCAACACAACAGACATAAATACAGTCGTCATTATACTTAGTCTGTGGCTCTTTAGCTTAAATATAGTTACCAGCTTAGAAATGAAATAAGGAAAAGTTTAAGAGGAATAGGGAGAGGTTAAGAGAGTAAGTTATTTATCTTGAGTTTAACCAGATGACACTTTCCATCCGACTTCTGCTAAATCCAGGTACGTTTGTAAACGCTGGCTCATTACCTTTAAGACGATTAGTCTGATAAAGAGATGGCACCAGCCTTTCAGGCGTACAGAATCGTTGCAGGTCCAGCACGTCCAAACCGGTTCTCGTTTACGTTTCAACGTCTCCTGGGATCCGCGTCGATCATCAGAAAATGGTGTCAGCTCCTGGTTGACTTGAAGATAACTTATTCCAGAAAGGAATAATCAAAGTTCTGAGCTTACGCTCGGTTCGAAGTGGACTGATAACGAGCATGTTATTAGTCTGTAACTGAATGACGTGTCCTTAGCGTGTGACTGACGTTCATTCAGCTCTTTGGGACGACCTCATGTCTTGAAGTCCCCAGCAAAAACTGAACGTTCACCGAAGCAAACGTTTTTTCTAAAAGTGTTGAGACCAGAAAACAGTCTTCTGATTGGTCAGAAGGGAAGAGAGGAGAAACAGAGACACGTCAAAGGGTTCACTTTAACGTTATCAGAATTCAAGGTGAGAGTCAGAGCAGAGTGAAAATGTTTAGGAAAAGACAGAGAGTATTGGAGTCATTCTCATGAAAACAACAGATTAACTGTCTTCTTCATTTCTAAACAAAACGGTCGGGTCTCTTTGACCCGAGCCTTCAACTTTCACACAGCAGTGGACACCATGTTAGTGCAGAAGTGACACAGTTTCACTTTACAGAATAACACAGCATAATACATGTAGCATATGTGACCATAAGACATATTGTAAATTACAACACTGCTCATGAATAAACACAGGTGATGCTCTGATTATATTTGTATTAGAACAAAATCAAAGATATGCTGGTGAAGATTCTCAGTCATCCAGGACATGATAAATCAAAAAGGCGTTCAATTCAGGATCAAATCAAAGATAGAAATAGTCTCTTTTGGTGACTATGTTCTCAGATTACAACTAATAAAATAAATTGTGTTAAAAGTCTGGTTACTGAAAGGTCAGTAAAGGTCATCACTGGAACAGTTCAAAACACATCAGTTTTGACCCTGGGTAGGTCCACTACACAGTTCATGATAATTTTTCTTTATAACCCTGCTGCTACCCTTGAGTCAATGCGGCCCATGAGGTGTCAGTCTTAACACGGTGTCTTCGTGGGTTATTTTGGCCCAAGGGCAGCAGGAGGGCTAGCCTTTTACACCATTACCAGTTCTGCATTAAATGGTTATTCCAGCAAAAATATAATACACCAGCTTGCGATGCCACAGACTGTACTACAAATGCTACATCTAGATGTTGCTTCTGCTGTTTGCGCTTGTAAATAATGAGTTTTTTTTTCAGTGAATCACTGTATAATGCAAAAATGACAGAAAAAAACCACTATGAAATTTTAATGCTTGGAATTATTTTTAAAAGTGCAGTGATTCACCTAGTTTTGGGTGCTGAACTAAATGTTTGATCAACTATTTTTCTACCATTCAAAGAACGATCTGCAACAGGTAAGATATTAATTGTTGATAACCATTCTAGAGATCCCCACATCCAAAAAAAAAAATCAGAACTTTGACTTTAAATATTAGACTTATTACATGTTTTGAACTAATATATGTAATGATCTTTGATGAGGTCACAAATGAGAGAGCACGTTGAGTATTCTCATAGTAAAGAAAATTAACCTTACTATAGAACATAGAATAACAAATTTTTTAATATACCTTAAGACTTGCTTTTAATATGAATACTGAGAAAATTGCAAAATTGTGTTTTTTATTTATTTTAGTTGTGTGTGTGTCATGCTCCTATGTGAAAATATTTTATTTTTACTATATCAAATCAAATGTAAAACTTGGTGTGTAGTGTTTAATGACTGTGTAGTACAGTACTAGTTTCACTGAGTAGGAACCATGATGTTTAGTTATTGCACAATTTTATTGATTCTGGAATTTTCTCAATTTTCTCTTCTTGGTATCATTGTTTAATTTGCTAAAGCTCCCAAAGGTCAGTAGGTTAAAAAAAACCACAATCTAATCAAACAGAAAAATGGAACAAATGGATGTTTGTAGCTTTTGATTTAAATGAGAATTTTGTAAATAATTATCCAAACTGATCAATTTTCCTGTTTTAGAGAGATAACTTGTTTCACCTCACTTCAAGATATTAGCATGTATATTGTCACACCTGTAAAGAACAAAATAAAGAATGAATAATAATGTCTAAATTACGCATAAATCTCGTCATTTTGCAACAACAGAACATTGACCTTGATGTACAAACACACGCTACCAATCTCCTGTAAGCTCGGAGTTTCCTAACATGTCCACCCCTTCGCGTCACAACACAAGTTTCAGAATAAAAGCACAGGCTTGGCTCCTCCACGTCTCTATGAGGACTTCAGCTGGATGAAAAACATGAAGCTGTCTGCCAAAGCTCTGTTTCTGTGCCTCACATTCACCCTCAGTCAGGCAGCACCACTGTGAGTACTCAGGAGGGTCACGCAATACGGGTTGAAGAGGCCCAACTTATTTGCATTTTCAACATTATTTTTAAGGATAAATGTAATCTCTTGAATAACCGAACAGGAGAAAACTAACTTTTTATTTATTATCCGCAGGCAGGACTCCGCAAACGGTGAGTTTAAATAGAACATGTTAATATGTCCATGCAACGCTCTCTTAGGATCATAATTATGAATAGGGATGCACCGATCCACATTTCTTACTTCCAATCCGATCCGATACTTAAATCTGGGTGTCGACCGATACCGATACTTTTCCGATCCTATACCGTTCAGATAAATGAGGCTGTAATAATGACTTTTTTGAACTGAGACTATTTGTGACTACTGTCTTAACATTGTGTGAGTTAAACCCAATGAAGACACTCTGCGCCTCACAACAGGAAACACCCAAACTTTAACAGCACACGAGAGGCAGGTCTATATCACAGACATCCTTCTCACTCATGGTGCAGCTGGAAAACTAAAATAACGCTAAGCATTATCGGAAAGACAACACAGTCCACTCCCCATAACCACTATGGGAGTGGATTTTGTTGTCTTTCCCATAATGCTTAGCGGTTTTTTAGTTTTCCAGCCTGGAAAACTAAAATACGGAGCCCCCGAGGGGACATGGGGGAATTCTTTTCTTTGCATGCACACGCAAACCTTTATCATGCGCACGCAAACCTTTAGCGTGCGCACGCTAAAGTTTTGCGAGGGAACGCAAAGAAAAAAATTCCCCCATGTCCCCTCGGGGGCTCCGTACTAAAAAACGCTAAGCATTCTGGGAAATACAACAAAATCCACTCCTCTAGTGGTTAAGGGGAGTGGACTGTGTTGTCTTTCCCATAATGCTTAGCGTTTTTTTAGTTTTCCAGCTGCACCATGAGTGAGAAGGATGTCTGTGTTATAGACCTGCCTCTTATGTGCTGTTAAAGTTTGAGTGTTCCCTGTTGTGAGGCCCAGAGTGTCTTAATTGGGTTTAACTCACACAATGTTAAGACGACAGTCACAGAATATGGTGGAACACGAGTACTCTTTGAAGCTGGATCGGAAATATCGGCAGGTTGGATCGGAAAATCTGATACTTAAATTATGCTGCTATTGGAAGCCGATACCGATACTGGATCGGATCGGCCCCATCCTTAATTATGAATGAATCGTATCTAATTTTATTTACATTAAAATGAATATACTATATGTTACTTTAACCCTGGGAGTAAAGATGCTGCTGTGCCAGACCGGTGCTCAGGTATCGAGTTCGATGCCATCACTCCTGATGACAAGGGAAATGCACTTTTCTTCAAAGGTAGGAACAACCCTTTTCACAAAAGGGTTAGCAATACCGGGTAATCTTGTTTCCGTTTCTCGTATGGTAAACTACCTATGGTAACACCTACAACAGTGCATGTGTTATGTTTGTACCTATATAGAAAACTCAATGTTTGTTTTAAATACATTTCACAGATGGCCATATTTGGAAGGGTTTCCATGGACCAGTACAGCTTTCCAGTGAGTACTTCAGAGAGCTCAACGGTCACGTAGACGCTGCTTTTCGCATGCACAACGTGGAGAACCCAGACGACCATGATCACATCTACCTTTTCCTGGTACGGTTCTTAGACACAATCACTCGCGAGAACGGGGACGTCTAAAATAGCAAATTTTTTCACCATGGTCATTCGTCGAATCTACAGGAAGACAAAGTGTTCAGTTACTTCAACCAAATTCTTGAAGAAGGGTATCCAAAGGAAATCCAGGAGGACTTCCCTGGAGTTCCAGCTCACCTGGACGCTGCTGTGGAGTGTCCCAAAGGAGAGTGCATATCCGATTCAGTTCTGTTTTTCAAAGGTATGTTGTGGTCACAGCTGAAAATACACTACTCAAAAAAGCTAAAATGTCCTGGTCAGGATTTGGGAGGAGATACCCCCAAGACACTGTCCGTCGTCTCATAAGAGACATGCACCATCGTTGTCAGGCATGTATAAAAGCACGTGGAGGCCATAAAAACTACTGAGTACCATTTAGAGTTGCTGCAATGACATTTCAACAGAATGATTGCAGTTTTTCAGTTTAGATTTCTTGGTGACTTCAATCTAAGCTATCTGTGGGTTTATAGTTTTCATTTTCATCAAATGTTGTGGCATCCTTTTGTTCCCAGCGCATTACATATTCCGTGTCAGTATGGATTTAGATATGAAGTGTTCCTTAAATTTTTTTTGAGCAGTGTATATAGCTAAGACAAGATCATAGGAGCTTTTGTAATCTCAGGTTCAGGTGGATCCACGTAGACAGGAGAGATACAGTTTTTTGGAAAAAGTAACGTTGCAACTTTTTCTGTGCAAGCTCACTATCACTTTGTTTCTTAGAAACCAAAATAGATATGGACCTGGTATTTACCGGGTACATTCCTGGTATGTACCTCGTACTTGTTCCGGGAGAATCCTTGCGTAAGAATTTTTTTTTTCTCTGTATTTTGTTGAGTCATTAAGCTGAACATTTTTGCTATTGGCATGGCTTGGGTGATTCAGCATTTTTGTTAGACTATAGACACACACCAATAAAAGACAACAGTGTCAGTTTAAAAGACTATCTGATCTAAATGGGGTCTTAAACTCATTTTTAAAACTCAGGTCATCTCATATCTAACCTCTTGTTAAAAGTATAATCATGCGCAAAAGGATATCAGTATTTCTAACCATGTTTAATCAGGTTCTCTGGACAGATTCTTCCTTGTTGAAATGTTTCGTCTTTTATCCATGGATAAAGTCCATCCTTTTGGATATAAGACAAAATGTTTCAATAACGAATAATCCATCCAGAGGATCTGACTTAACCTTGATAGATGCATCTACCTGGATTATTGGATGTGCACCAAGATTTCAGTATTTGATATAGATGTCTTCTTCTTTCAGTTGTTCCCTTTTCAGGAGTTGGCACAGCTAGTCCTCCATCTCATTCTGTCCTCATTCCAACTACCCCATACACTTTTTAACGGCATCTATATATATTCTCGTTGTCTTTGCTAACTTCATTTCTGCCACGTCCAGTTCTTTCTCCTGTCTTTTTGTCCATGTCTCTGTCTCCAGACCATACAACATAGCTGGTCTCACCACTGTCTTGTAAACTTTTCCATTGACCTTTGCTGCCGCCCTTTTGTCACAGATCACAACTGTAACTTTTTTCCATCCACTCCATCCTGCCTGGACTCTCTTTTTCACCTCTTTACCACATTCCCCATTTTCTTGGGCAGTTGGCCCCAAGTACTTGAAGTCCTGCACCTTTGTGGCCTCTGCTCCTTGTAGCCTCACTGTTCCACCAGCCTCCCTCTCATTCACACACATGTACTCTGTCTTACTACGGCTGACTTTCATTCCTCTTCTTTCAAGTGAATACCTCCACCTCTCCAAGTTCTCTTCCACTTGTTCCCTGTTCTCACCACAGATCACAATGTCATCTGCAAACATCATAGTCCATGGGGATTCCTGCCTGACCTCATCTGTTAGTCGGTCCAT
>JBBPBX010026995.1:0-25000 GCA_038048925.1 Garcialebias charrua
GGAGCTCCAGGTGACGACAGACAAGCAGGCTGCGACTGAGGTGCTAGAAGAAGCCTGCAGGGCCACAGACTTTGTATTCTGCATGATGGGGACAGCAGCCATTGCACAAGTCGATGTATGGCTGAGGTGGTCATTGCCCAACGTCATCTGTGGATGACTCTGACAGACTTTCCGGAAGGTCAGCGGGTCAATTTTTTGCACCACTCGATAGAGCCGACGGGCCTCTTCGGGAGAGCCCTGGACCGGATACAGACTAGGCTGGAACAGAGGCATAAGCAGGCTGAGGACCTCCAGGAGGGTATGCCGAGGAGAGCTTTTGCTCCCCCCCCCCCCAGGGAGACAAGCGGGAGCAGACCCATGCAACCTCGACACCTCTCAGCCACACGTCGTCCTCCGCATAAGAGGCCGGCGTACAAGGGGGAGCACCGGCAGAGACCCCCACTGGGTCCACCTCAGGCCGGTCAGTCCTGGAGTAGGAACAGATTTGTCCCCCGCCAGGCGGTCCAACAGAGGACCTCCTCGGCGAATCGTAATGCAAGACAGAAGCAAGCCTGACAAAGCAGGCCCTCTACACAGTTCTGCTGGTTCGTCCACCCAAGGGGGTACATGAGCCTAATCTTACATGCCCAGACTTTATTTGTAAGATACTACAAAAAGCTGGTGACTTTACTGTATGCACAAAACATGAATGTTCTGATGTATGTGAAATAAAGTCAAAAGGTTTTTGCACAAAACACAAAATAAAAATTCAAAAGAACAGCTTTGCCCTGTTTCTTGACTCAAAAAAACAAAAGTGATGAACAACAACACAGCTCCCCTTTGAAAACAATTGCTATGAAGGAAGGGGGCTGCTACCCCCCCCCCTCCCCCCACTCCCTCGTGGTATACGGGGTGCCAGATCAGAACAATAAACCCCAGCAGGTTGTCCCGGGACTGTCTGCAGCAGACAGACCCCGAGGCATCTGCGAGCAGGTAAACCGGCTCACACAAGACCGGGTTAGGGGGGCCACACATTTATCCCCCTGCACCGTCGGAACTCAGGGGTCCGACAATACACAAGTTCCCCAAGCCTGCAACACGTCCGTATGTCCAGAGGACGTGCCAACCGAACACGGTGACAATGATGATGTACTGTCATGGTCCCCAAATTCATTTCAGCGGATGACCGCACTGAGCCATGGGGAAGCTGCAACAGAAGCCTGCAGGCCAGGGCCAGGCACACATGCTGACAGAGAGGACAACAATAATGCAGCAGAAGTTGTACATAAATGTTGTTACAAAACAAGAAATGCACTTGGGCCGAATCAGATAATTCTTCCTCGTGCCCGAGAAAGCCTAGACCTAGTGAAATTGTCCAGGTCTCGAGGTGCTGAGCAGAAAAATGATATTTGTACAGCTTTAGGCCCTCAAACTGGAACTGGCTTCTCAACCTGTAAAACCAGCAGGCCGTGCACGAACAATGAACCTGCAATGTGTGACCAAGCTCAACGCACTAGCCAAGCTGTGCCTTTAAATAACATCTCCTCATCGGGAGGTTTTCAGCTCAGTCATAATATTGCAAAAAAGCACCCAGATTACAGTATTTCTGGGCGTATGGGTCACCACCACCTTGGTCAAAACACACCCTTTGGGGAAATGTGCCTGACACAGCTCCTTGGAGTCAAAGCCAGCTCCAGAGCAATGGTGGAACTAGAGGCATGTGAACCAGACCCAGCCACGGAACGACAGAGAATCTGGAGGTCTGTTCACATACAAAACCTGCACTCCCTACGTGCCGTGCCTCTCACTAAATGGAGCAAAAGCAAACATTCTGGCCCACGGTTGACCAACAGAGGCAATGCATTGCACCTCTCCCCCAGCACCCCTAGTTCGAGTGACACGGGAGCAGACATACAGGAGGGACCCCTCCCTAATATCCTTGGCCCCTCGAGGGCCACAGGGCCCATGGCCCTCGGAGGTGTACTTAATTCTGGAACATAGACAACTACTCCCCTTCAGAGGCCCACTGCCTCAACCATAAGAACAACCTCTCTACTTACGCCCAGGACTGTGGCAAATTTCAGCTTGGTTGCTGAGAGGAACAAACTGATAGCCTCAGGCCTCCCCAGCAATGTGGTTAACACGATCCAGGGAGTGAGAGCAATGTCAACACAGACTCTCTATGCTTGTAAATGGTGTGTTTTTGAAGCTTGGTCCTTGGAAAGGAATATTGTCCCTTATTCCTGTGACCTGGTCCAGCTTCTTACCTTTCTACAGGACCTGCTGGAGAAAGGCTGCTCTTTTTCCACAATTAAAGTGTTTTTATCAGCCATCTCGGCATGCCACGAAGGCTGGGGGGGAAAGACACCCGGTGCGCACCTTCTCATGATAAGGTTCATGAAGGGCATATTGAGGAAGAGACCTCCCAGCAGGACTTTGACCCCTGATTGGGATCTCCAATTGGTCCTGAATGCTCTCTGTGAGCCCCCATTCGAACCTTTAAGCAACATTAAGATAGATTTGCTATCCTATAAGACTGCTCTGCTCCTGGCTGTTTGCTCAGCTAAACGTGTGGGTGACCTCTTTAAGCTTAAGATAGATTTGCTATCCTATAAGACTGCTCTGCTCCTGGCTGTTTGCTCAGCTAAACGTGTGGGTGACTTCCACCTCTGTCGGTGCACCCAATGTGCACGAAGTTTGCCCCTGATGGGTCAAAGGTCACCCTACGACCTAACCTGTGCTCCCCTTCAAAATATGCTCATCCAAGTTGCCTCTCACTGCTTCTTGGTTATTTCTTTCGGAGCCGTGGGTCTGCTGCTAGTGGCTAGCTCCATGCTAGCTTCCCCCGGCTTGGCTAGCGCGATGTTGACATACTCCGTTTCGCAGCTGCTTGGACTTAATAACTGCTCCATTCCTCCTTCTATTTCCACCATCAAACAACTGGGACTTTTGCGTAGACCTCACTACATCCACAGAAGCTCTCGAAAGAAAACCATCTATTTTAGGCACACGGGCTTTGACTCGATTGCTACTGTCTGGACTGTCGCACCTCGACGACGTCATCAGAACGCTGCGTCTGTAGTCCCTTGTAGTCCACAGCTCACAAAGTGGCAAGGAAAACGTGGAGTGGACTTCAGTCTGCTGAAACCGGTTCAAAAGGCTCCTACACCAACTGGCATTAAAATAGAACTTTTCAATGTACAATCACTATCCAATAAATCATGTCTAATTCATGATCACATTCTGGAGAAGGACTTGGACCTCATGTGCCTCACAGAAACTTGGCATCAACCAGACGTGTTCAGTTCTCTGAATGAAGCTTGTCCCTCCGGATACAGTTATCTGCAGAGAGCCCGCTGCACTGGCCGCGGTGGTGGTCTGGCTGTAATCTACCGCAGTAATTTAAAATTGTCACATCTGTCTTCTCATAATTTTTCTTCTTTTGAATGTTTGGCCTTCAACTTCAAAGCCCCACTCCTGATGAACGTTATATTGATTTATAGACCTCCCAAACCGCATGTTTCATTTAACTCAGAAATGCATGACCTCCTCACTTTTTTCTGCACCTCCCCTGTAAAAACTATTTTTCTTGGCGATCTAAATATCCACATGGACAATTCCTCTTCCCCTCTGGCTACAGATTTTAAGTCTCTTTTGGAATCTCTCAACCTCACCCAACATGTGGACGCCCCTACGCACAACAGGGGGCATACTCTGGATTTGGTGATTACAGACACTGTACTCAATAACTTGTCTGTATATGACCTGGGTGTCTCAGACCACAGGGTCATCTCCCTGGAAGTGCCTTCAACTTCGCCTGCTTCTAACCCAAAACGACCTATCCAGTTCCGTGACTATAAAAACATTTCCCCTGATGTTTTGTCTGCTGATCTTCACGCCCTGACCGCTGTCAATCACTCATCTGCAGATGACTCTGTGGATTACTACAACCAATCTCTCCAGGAGCTTCTGGACCTACATGCTCCCTTGAAGTCAAGACTGGTGTCTTTCTCCCGTTCAGCCCCTTGGTACACTGGTGAGCTGCGCAGGATGAAGGCAACTGGCCGTGCTATCGAGAGACGTCTAAAATCATCTGGTCTCTCGGTACATAAGCAAGCGTACAAAGAACATCAGAAAGCGTACGCCAATTCTCTTAAAGACCGTGTAAAGTGAAATTAGATTTGTGTTTTTAGTTTTTCACATGGCATAAATATGTGTTATTAATCACCCATATAAATCTGACTGATTAAAAACATTGTTTTCCTTATAAAATTAAGTGTCAAAAATCATGAAAAAACATGATTTTCCCTTAGTCTGGAACTGTGGGGGCGTGTCAGCACGTGGGCGTGGTTTCAGCGCAGTTCTGCAGCTCAGAGAGCAAGTAGGAGGACTCTCTCGCTCAGAGCTGAACTGTGTGGAGGAGGAAGACAGGTTCATCAGTAAACCTGCTCTGTTTGCTCCTTTTTCCAAGAGTTACGCTGTTTTTAGTGCACAAACAACTCTGGTTTTATTTTTAAAGTTGAGGACGCAACTATAATTCATAACTCCGCTGTTATGTGTTTAGAAGATGAGCGGACTCGCGCGGCTGCACCGGTCCGACCCGACACATCGCATGCGGGGGCTGTGTTGGTGATTAAGATAAAGAGTAATCACGTTGATAACTAAGTATGCAATGGACCTGTCGCATTTTCTTAGCAAAAAAGGAGCTTGTGAACTTGTAGGGCACAGGCTTAGCAATAAAAAAAAGAAAGAAAGAAAAGAAACAGGAAAGGCGGCGGCGGTGTCCGGAGGCTGAGGAGGGAGACGGTCAGTAGCAGGTGCCCTGACCATTAAAACATCCTGGGAAGATGCAGGAACGAGGCATAATTGATTAGCTAGCTAACAATGAACAAAATATCTATGCTATTGCTATCTGATGCTATCTGCGAGTCGCGAGTGAACGGCTCCACCCATGCGAAGAACAATTTATATCACTAGAGCAGCAGGGGGTAGGGCTATACTAATGAGGACCGCGTGACGAAACGCGGTCCCGTTTAAAACACGCCTAAAAAATCCTGAAACACACATGTCTTTATACACAGTTTCATGTATAACTTCAAAATTAATTGAGCTACAATTTTGAGACTTTTTACTCATTTACAACATTACAATTATCACATTTATAATGTTTATTTAAGAAAATGTTGAAATTCACTTTACACGGTCTTTAAAGAAGCACGCTCCAAATATTATTCCAACATCATCAACACCTGCCCTGGAAACTCTAAACAGCTCTTCTCCACAATAACTCATCTGCTTAATCCCATTAAACAAACTCATGAGGACTCTGTTCAAAAATGCAACCTGTTCCTCTCATCATTTAAAAACAAAGTTGACACTATCAGATCTCAGCTCCACAACCTCCCTGATCTTAGTGTGCCATCTACCCGTCTGCTTTCTGGGACCCTGAGCAGCTTTGATGAAGTCGTTCAGAGTGAGGTGGAGACCATCCTCAAGAAAATGAAGCCTTCATCCTGCGCCCTGGATCCCTTCCCCTCGTCTCTCATAAAATCCAATCACTTTGCAATAAGCCCATTAATCACACAAATAATAAACAAGTCTCTACAATCTGGTCATGTTCCAGTGCCTCTAAAAACTGCCATCATTAGGCCTCTTCTGAAAAAATCTAATTTGGATCCCGACAATTTTTCTAACTACCGCCCAATTTCCCACCTCCCATTTCTGTCCAAAGTGCTGGAGAAAACAGTTGCTGCTCAGCTGCAGGACCACCTACAGCAACACTCTCTGTATGAGAAGTTCCAGTCTGGATTCAGAGCAGCTCACAGTACTGAGACTGCACTGCTGAGAGTAACAAATGATGTCCTCATGGCTGCTGACACTGGTTCTCCCTCCATCCTTGTCCTCCTTGACCTCACTGCAGCCTTCGACACTGTGGACCATAGTATCCTCCTCCACCGTCTTCATGTGGAGGTCGGTCTCTGTGACACTGTCCTGGACTGGTTCAATTCTTTCCTCTCCAATAGGCTGGAATGTGTTAGCCTTGGCAATGCCACTTCCCAGACAGTCGGTGTCTCCTGTGGTGTCCCTCAGGGGTCAGTTCTGGGGCCCCTGCTGTTTTCCCTCTACATGCTGCCTTTAGGTCAAATTATTAATCAGTTCAACATTTCTTTTCACTGCTATGCCGACGACACACAGCTTTACATCAGGACTGGAACATCATCATCATCCCTATCTCCGTCTTCACTCACTGTTCTCTCTGCCTGCCTGGAGGAAATAAAGGCATGGATGAATCAGAACTTTCTTCAATTAAACTGCTCGAAGACTGAGGCCATATTGATTGGCACCCCTCACCAGATACAAACATCAACTTTAACAACAATCTCCTTCTCTGGTCAAGACATCCCCCTCTCCACCTCTGTTACAAATCTTGGAATAAAAATGGACTCTCATCTTACATTTGAAAATCACATTAAGCATCTGTTTAAAACCTGCTTCTTCCATCTTCGAAACATCTCCAGACTTCGCCCATCTCTGACTTTTCCTGATGCTGAGAAACTCGTCCATGCCTTTGTCTCCTCCAGGCTCGACTACTGCAACTCCCTGTTTATTGGTATCCCTGGCAAAAACCTTCAGAAACTTCAATACATTCAAAACAGTGCAGCAAGGATTCTGTTGAGAGTTCGTAAATTTGAACATATTACACCCATTCTCCATAACCTCCATTGGCTTCCTGTCACCTACAGAATTCAGTACAAAACTGCTCTCATTACCCATCAATGCTTGCACGGCACTTCACCTGACTATCTAAAGGACATTCTTGCACCATATTCATCCACCCGGTCTCTACGATCACAGAACAGTAATTTACTTCATATTCCTCGGACCAAATTGAGGACCATGGGAGACCGAGCATTCTGTGTGGCTGCCCCCCGCCTGTGGAACTCCCTCCCTGACGACCTGAGAGCTCCACAGTCACTGGTTGACTTTAAAAGCAGCATAAAGACCTTTCTTTTTAAGCAAGCCTATTCTGCCTCCACATGATTTTATCTTTGATCTTAGCTGATATCATTATTGATTTTACTTGATTTTATCACTTGTTTTATTTTATTTATTTTTTAAGCAAGCCTAATCTGCATCCACATGATTTTATCTTTGATCTTAGTCGATATTATTATTGATTTTATTTGATTTTATCACTTGTTTTATTTTGATCTTTGCTTTGTTACACTTTGTAGCACTTTGAGATTTTTATTAATGAAAAGTGCGTTATAAATGGAATTCATTATTATTATTATTATTAACCCTACATATGTCCCAAAGGTTGCAACTTTGAATCCCAGAAGTCTGGACTTCTAACTCTCTTCATTTCCTCCTTCTCCCGTCCTCACTGAGGAACAGAGGAGGCTGAAAGCACTCTGCCCTGTTCGGGCCCTAGGTGCTAACATTTGAAAAACAGCTGATTGGAGGAAAACAAACCAACTGTTTGTATGTTTTGCCATCCCGGCTACTGGTAGGGCCCTGTCAAAGCAGCGCCTCTCACACTGGGTGACTGAGGCCATTAAAATGATGTACAGTAGCAAAGGTCAACAGGTGCCCTCTGGGGTACGTGCCCACTCTACTCGAGGCTTGGCCGCCTTGTGGTCACTGTTCAAGGGCGTACCAGTTGCAGACATCTGTGCAGTTGCGAACTGGAGCTCAACAAACACGTTTGCAAAACATTACAGTTTGGACGTTACTGTGTGTGACGTCACTCAGGCTGTCCTCTCTAACACACAGTAGAGAGCGGCTGAGAGATGCCTAATGTATAAAGGCAGAAGTTCTCACAAGCATGCATTTTACTGAGATTTCAAGGGCGTGAATGAATTACATTCCCATAGCATTAGTGTTACACCGAGAGACTTGACTGATAAGGGAACTGAAAGTTATGCACCATAACTCATGTTCCCTGAAGGAAGGGAACTAGGTGTTTGTGTTTGTGTGTATGTGAGTACGAACTGGTGCTCGAATTGCACTGTTATCACACGCTTATGCACAGCTGCTGTGGAACTAATAACAGTGAGGTGCCGTCCCCACTATCTCCCCCGCGAGTTTTCAGTGATCCTTATCACAGTAATTTACATCGCTCCTGATGCTAATGCTAATGACGCCCTGGAAGAAATTCATGACTTAATCAGCTCGCTGCAGTGTAAATATCCAGAGGAGCTCTGCATTGTTTTAGGTGACTTCAATCACGTGAATTTAAAGGACTCTCTCCCTACCTTCAACCAACACGTATCCATAGCAACACGAGGAAGTAACACGCTCGATCACGTCTACACAAATGTGAGAGGCGCGTACACAGCGAAGCCACGCCCACCGCTCGGTGCTTCTGACCATTTATCCATCCTTATGGTCCCAGCTCAACCCCCCCCCCCACTGAGACGCTCCAAACCAGAACAAAAGGAAGTCAAATGTTGGCTCCAGAACAGCACCCCCATGCTGAGAGACTGCTTTGAAAAAACTGACTGGAGTGTTTTCAGGGAGGTAGCTACTGATGGAAGCTCAGTGGATCTGGAACTATATGCTTCATCAGTACTAGGTTATATTAGCACATGCTCTGAAAATGTATCCATAAAAAATATGTTAAATGTTACCCCAACACAAAACCCTGGTTAAACGCAGAGGTTCGCATCCTGCTGGCAGCTAGGAACGCTGCCTTCAAGTCTGGAGACTCAGAGGAGCTGAGAAAGACCAAGAAAGAGCTGGTTGCTGGCATTAAGAGGGCCAAGGCCATATATGCACAGAGGATCGAGGGTCAGTTCACCTCACAAGACCCACGGAGCATGTGGAAGGGCATCAAATGCATAACTGATTATAAAGGCAGGAGCAAACAATGCCCCAAAGACCCATCTCTGCCTGATGCCCTCAACAAGTTTTATGCATGCTTTGAAGACCCAAATAGACCACCCAGCACCAGACTCACCTCACCACCAGATGAAGTGCACCTCAGCGTGACCGCAGCAGAAGTGAGAGGTAGTCTCAGAAGGATCAACCCTCATAAAGCAACTGGACCGGACAACATCCCCGGGAAAGTTCTGAAGGAATGTGCGGATCAGCTCTGTGAGGTGCTGGCTGACATCTTCAACACCTCACTTGCCCTGGAGACAGTTCCCACCTGCCTGAAGACCGCCACCATCATCCCAGTCCCAAAAAGCTCCACAGTGACTGGTCTGAATGACTATCGGCCGGTGGCCCTCACCCCGATAGTCGCAAAATGCTTTGAGAAACTGGTCATGACCCACATCAAGACAACCGTCAACATCAACGAGGACCCTCATCAGTATGCGTACCGCGAGAACCGATCAACAGAGGACGCCATCTCTTCTGTGGTCCACACTGCTCTCACCCACCTGGATCAGAAGGACTCCTACGTCCGTCTGCTCTTTGTGGACTTCACATCTGCCTTCAATACCATGATCCCCCAAACTCTGATGGACAAACTATCCACACTTGGACTAAGCCCCTCCGTTTGTAACTGGGTACTAGACTTCTTAACAAACAGACCACAGTCCGTGAAGATCCACAACTTCTCCTCCTTCACCATTACCCTTAGCACTGGCTCTCCTCAAGGATGTGTGTTGAGCCCTCTTCTGTTCACTCTGCTCACATATGATTGTGCAACTGCCCATCCAGGTTGTCATATTGTTAAGTTTGCAGATGATACAGCGGTGGTGGGATGCATCACAAACAATGATGTGTCCAGCTACAGGGAGGAGGTGGAACACCTGGAGAGCTGGTGCAAGGACAATAACCTTCACATGAATGTGAAGAAAACAAAGGAGATTATTGTGGACTTCAGAAGGAACAATCACACCCACACCCCACTGAACATCATAAGTGGATCTGCAGTGGAAGTGGTCTCTAGCTACAAGTACCTAGGTGTACACTTGAATGATAATCTCAGCTGGACCAACAACACCACCAGCCTGATCAAGAAAGGTCATCAGAGACTCTACTTCCTCAGACGGCTGAGACGAGCTCATCTGAGTAGCCCAGTCCTCACCTCCTTCTACAGGTGTGCAATGGAGAGCATCCTGTGCTCCAGCATCAATGTGTGGCATGGAGGTTGCACAGCTGTAGAAAGAAAAGCTTTACAGAGAGTGGTGAAGGCTGCACAGAAGTCTGTTGGAGTCAGTCTCCCCACCAATCCAGACATTTACACCTCCAGATGCAGGAAAAGAGCCACCTGCATCAAGAAAGACCTCACTCACGCAACACACACACTCTTTGTACCACTTTCCTCAGGACGGAGGTTGAGGAGCATCAAATGTAGAACCACTAGACTGAGGAACAGCTTCTACCCTGAGGCTGTTAGACTCATGAATAAATAAACAATAAGAATAATCACTGCTAAATATCACATGCTGATGCTGATCTGTTTTCTTGTTGCTGTGTTCATCTGTGACCATCTGCTTATACAGACTCGTGTTCGTGCTGCTGTTTACAATGATGTTTTTCTATTACATTAGGGCTTAGTGTATTTCTAGTTGATGTCTTTTTGTTGTTGTTATATACTAGATGTTATTACTGTTTTTCTCTTACATTTTGTTGTTGGATGTAACTGGGACCCTGTATACATAATCTCGTTTCATCACATGTACCACATGCGGTGCAAATGACAATAAAGACTCTGACTCTGACAGTAGAGAGCGGCCGAGAGATGCCTAATGTATAAAGGCAGAAGTTACACAAGCATGCATTTTACTGAGCATGTCAAGGGCGTGAATGAATTATGTTCCCATAGCATTAGTGTTGCACCGAGAGACCTGACTGATAAGGGAACTGAAAGTTATGCACCATAACTTATGTTCCCTGAAGGAAGGGAACGAGGTGCAACACAGTTGGCCCTTTTCAATGCTGAAGCTCGGTGAAGTGCACTTGGAGAAAGTAGGATGGGCGTCCGCATCTTAAGTATCCAGAGGGCGGGGCCTCTGGGGTGATGCTGACGCCCCCTGCCGTAAAGGCGTGAATGTATTCCTTCAGGTAATTGCGCGGGGGCGCAATTCCCATAGCAATAGTGTTGTACCGAGAGACCTGACTGATAAGGGAACTGATAACTTGTTTACTGATTGTTAATTAAAAGCTTTGTGTGAAAATGTATATGTTAAAGAGCTCAAACCACACCGAGCATCTGCCATTTTGAGAATGGGGGAAAAAAAAGAAAAAAAAGAAAGAAAGAGAAACAGCCCATGTTACATCAAGGTGCCTCTCTCCCATTTTTCTTAAAGAGACACACTGCTCGCTCCCTCACAATCCATCCTTCGGTTCAAACAGTCTTATACTGCTTTCTGGTGGTCAAAAAAGGTACTACAGTCAAAACAAATCAACATTTCTTCTTAAATTTGACAATAATTAGTAATTACTGTCAAATTTCAAACAATATTATCGTTTATCGCAATCATTTCTGAGATAATTAATCACCCAACAAAATTTGTTATCGTGACAGGCCTATCTTCTGGCTAAATTTGACATCAATTTGAGGATGAATCACAAACAACAACAAAAAAAAACTTTGTTTGGGGGAGGGGAAAATCAGACCGGACTCATTTCAGACCTGCACTGTTTGGTGTCCTGACCCAAATGAAATGTTTGCCATGTGATGCTTTTATGTTTCAATGATCTCAAGTGTGCCAGCAACAAATCAGCCTTCAGCCCAGTCCAGAATAAACCAGACTCAAGTAATAAAAGCCATAGGAAGAGATAATTCAGTTGATCAGCATTTGTTTGGCTATAACTGCAAAATAGCAAAGCACCCAGAAACCAGTATGTCCTCCGATGACTTAATGTGTTAGATGCAATTCAAATGAGTCTGGTGGGTTCACTTTTTGCTGCTCCATCCTCATACACATCATGCATTATAGATTATCCTCATGATCGTAGAATGGCTGCAGAAACCACAGAGAACTCTTGATTTTCATCCATGTATTGATGACCAAGCCTCATTATACAGCAGCACAAAATAAATCTGGGTTTAATTAAACACTGAAGCTTCAGTTCTTGGTAGCAATAAATAATACAGCCCCATACTTACTGGATACTCACCTGGTACTAACTTTTACATACCCTGTACCTATAGGTAGGTACGTCATCCACTGAGTTTGTATCTGCTACCTAATGGGTATGTTTATGCTACCTAGGAAGACTAGGCTAGACTATTATGATAGGACTTCTTACCCTTTATGTACCCTGTATGTACAGAATATATACTTGTTGGGTTCTTACATGGTACCGATTATCTATATACTTGGTACTTACAGGATCGGTATTTCGTACTTACAAATTATGAACCTGATACAGGTAGTCCCCGATTTACGAGCGCTCTGATCTACGAGGTTCCAGACTTACGAGCTGGCGAATTTTTGGAAAAAACGCAAAAAATACTGAGTTTTCATGTGTTTTTTCACCACAGTTCGTTAGCTAAACATGTGGACACACGTTTCCGATCATTTTTATGCACTCATAAGCAGTTTTTTGATGAAAAACGAGTGTTTGTAGTCGCGCTAGCGAAACCGTTCCAATTTACGAGCGAAATTCCGGACTTACGAGAGACATGGCAACCGTTCCGAAATACGAGATTTCCGGTTTACGAGCGCCTCGTTGTAACGGATCTCGCTCGTAAATCGGGGACTACCTGTACTCTGTATGTGCCTGGCACTTATGGGTATGTGCCTGAGGGCATGTAGCTAGTACTTACTAGGTAGGTGATGTCTAGTACATATGAGGACTGGACTGCATTAGAAATTGACTTGTTACCGTGTACCCTGTAAATACAGGGCAAGTAAGAACAACATAAGTACTGTACCTGGTAAATATCCAGTAAGTACAGAATGTCACATCATAATACAGCCCAGTACCCATATGTACCAGTACATATGGTTACATACATACCTACATACATTACATACATACATACTGTACATATATACATACAAGTACATACCTGGGTACATACCAGGTACATACCCAGTAAATAGAGTGCTTTATCGTGTATTGATTTTCTGAATATTGAACAAAAAACACAGAATTTAAATGTTTAGCCTGCATTGAAAAGTTTTGAGCACTTACCACTGTAGGTGACGATGCGGACGGTGGAGTCCCCCTCTCCGAAACGTGTGATGGGGGTGAGGCGCACCTCGTAGGATTCAGGCTTGATCAGCTCTGTCAGGTTGTGCGTCATGAGCTCTCCTTTACCAATGTTTCCCTCCACAGTGATCTCCTGCTCCCACCAGCGCTGCAGCCCCATCTAAAAGGGAAGGGGAACAATCAGCTGATAGAAATCAATAAATAGTCAATACAGTTCAACAAAAAAGCATCTGAGGCTGTCGCAGACTTGTAAATGAGAAGCTGCTGGGTTGTGTGAGGACATATTGAAAAAGTTAGGAAGATATTTAATTTCCATTTTTATACAAAAGGTCAAAAGAAAGGTTAATTTAAATAAAGCATTTAGTTCACCGCTATCTTTAAAATTCTAGGTTATCAACCACATCTAAATGACTATTAGCTTCTCATGAAAATAAAACTGACCTAAAGACTATTACTGTCTGCTGTCAGAAAAGGTGAAATCGGTGTAAATCCAGTTAGCCCCCACAGCTAATCAACAATAGAAAACAAAACAAACAAACAAACAAACAAAAAAGGGTACAACTCAGTCATTTTCACATATAATAAGCTAATAAGATGTGATAATAACTGAGAGTTACCGGTATCCCCCAATACACATACTGAGAGCTAACAAATTACAAGAGATCTTGCGGTTTTCCGTGCTATAGCTACTGGTATTTCCAAGATTTGACCAAAATGATTGCAACTCAGTCACAACACAACTAAGCATCTGGTTTGAAAGATTAACTTTTAGAGGTTTCTTACTGACTGTATGTCAGAGGAGGACTTATGGAAGAATTCAGCAGCAACGTGATAATAGTTTGACTTCAGAAAGACAAAGAAAACAAGAACTGTGAGCGACCGGGAAAGTCAGCATAGCATTCCCTAATGACTGAAAATGCCAGCAGGAGCTTGATAAACATTTGCAACATTTGGTCCAACAATTTCTGACTTTCCAGCAGTTTAACATCTGGTCAGCTTTCAGATGTATTCTTCCTTTGGGACTGTTCAGTTTTACGAGTTCAATCCCAAAACTGCACTAATTTACAAACCCACGAGCAAGCAGCTCGTTTCAGTAGCAACCAAAGCTGTTAATAAGGAATAACTCTAATCAGAACAAAGTCACAAACAACCAGATCTGCTGATAACCTGTAATTTCACCAAAGTGTGAGGTCTTAAAAACATGAATCTGATCACCTGTGCAGGTATTCTGAACATGTTCTTTGGCTCAAATCAAAACTATAAATGATGTTTAGTTAAACAAAGTAGAAAGTATGTCAATGCTTTATTTTATTTATTTTTTAAGCAAGTCTAATCTGCAGCCACATGATTTTATCTTTGATCTTAGTCGATATTATTATTGATTTTATTTGATTTTATCACTTGTTTTATTTTGATCTTTGCTTTGTTACACTTTGTAGCACTTTGAGATTTTTATTAATGAAAAGTGCATAATAAATTGAATTCATTATTATTATTATTATTATTATTATGCCTGTTTAGTTTGTTTATGTATGTTTGACTGATCTGGGCTGGGAGGGAAGGGGTGGTGGTGGTGTCAGGGGTGGGATGTTCTATGTGGACCAGTGACGTCACGCTCCAAAGCTCTATAGTTATCCTAATATAGGATATTTCAAAAGTTACTCACATTTAAATTAATAAGGTATTTATTCAAGCTTGTTGCTTACTCCACAATGCTCAAGAAGAGCATTACTCATTTAATCAAGGTGTCAAGAACAAAAACAAAGTTTGTTTTGGCCAGGACATTTCATACCTCAAGAGAACCTTTGAGAAGTCCTCATAATGGCAATATCAATATTTCTGCTTTTCCCACTTACAAGCTTTGGCCAATTACCATATTTTTTGGACTATAAGGCACACTTAAAAGCCTTTAATTTTCTTAAAAATCAACAGTGAGCCTTATATATTAATCCTGGTTGTGCTTGCTGACCTCAAAATGATTTTATATGGTACACAACACTCAAAAATCTGTCAAAATGTTTTAGTATCGCTTAATGTGCCTTATAGTCTGAAAGATATGGTATACAGTAGGTTTACAATACCTTGTAAGACTAAAGTTCTGTCCAGCTGGTGTGTCAAGAAAAAGTTGCAAAACCTCCTAAGCAGTATGTTTTCCATAGTAGCAGCCTAAAGACTGCTGGTTTAGACAAATCGTCTTTGCACCGTTTACAATCTGTCGCAGCAGCTCGTCTTTTAACTTCAACTAAAAAATATGAACATATAACCCCTGTCCTGGCTTCTCTTCACTGGCTCTCTGTCCACTATCAGATTGATTTTAAGATTTTATTGCTTGTTTTTAAAATCTTAAAAGGTCTCGCCCCATCATATTTATGTGATCTTATTAGCATCTACACTCCTGTAGAGTCTACCAACTAGTTTCTCTTAGATGTCCCCAGATCCAGAATGAAGTCCAGAGGTGATAGGGCTTTTGCGGTTGCTGCTCCAAAGCTGTGGAACAGTTTACCCGAGAATTTAAAGAGCGCTCAGACTGTTGAGACTTTTAAATCTTTGCTCAAGACTCATCTGTTTTACTTGGCATTTGATCCACGCAGAGTCTGAGAACAAATTTTGAGCAGATTTTATTGTTGTTGTATATTTACTGATAACTTTATTATGTTTCAGTGGCACTAGATGCATTTTACTCTGTTTTTTATCTTTTAACTGTACAGCACTTTGGTCGGCTTTGGTTGTTTTTATAAATAAAATTGGCATTGACATTGACATTGCTGGCATCGATGGTGGTGCCGCCTCACAGCAAGCCTTGGTTCACATGTAGGCTGAAGCCTTTCTGAGAAGAGTTTGCTGCTCATGTGTAGGTTTTCACCTCATCCTCCAACTTCTTCTCACAAAAACACACATCAGATTTCATACTGAAGACGGGAGTGTGCAAGCCCCGTACTGGGAACTTTCATCCCTCCATGAATGCTGAGGACCACTTAACAGAAAAAAGGAGGTGTCCAAATCCATCTTGTTTCACACTTACCATACTTACTAAAAGACGGCATGTTGTGTACGAGAAACACTTTGTTAATAAGATTACTCGTGGGTAGCTATAAACACTCAATAAATGACCACAAGACGTATGCATTCCTTCAGCAACAGGTTAAAATTTTAATTAAAAACATTCAATAGACATTTTTTTAATTATTCACCACCTTCACACAGGAACAAATTCCTCCTTCAAGCTGTGGTAAGCAAGGTAATTATTAACCTTTTTTATTTTAGCTAGCAGCCAAAAGCAGCACACTTACACTAGAAGAGATTCTGCGCTAATCTAATATGATTTCTGGGTAATACAAGTCTTTTGTGTGCACAGTTGAATCTATGTCAATTCTTTAATGATTTTCCAGAGATTCTTTGAAAATGTTTTGCTGTGGTTAAAAGCAGGGACCTTGAACGAGCAGGGATTTAAAGTCTGCACATTAGGCTAGTAAACATGCACTTGACTAAACTCTATTCCTTATTTTTATTTATTTTGAAACTATGAACTATTTCAACTTTTGAATCAAAGACAATCACCCACACACACAATTTACAATGCTTATTAGTTAATTTTGTGGTATTGCATTGTGATTAGTTGTGGTGGCCATTTAGAATTGGATTGGCTTCAAAAGCTAAGTTTTTAGTTAACTCCAACAAATAATGTAGTTTTTGGTCAAATTCAGGTGAAGTGTGTACAATTTGGAGAATGTGAATTATTTTCATTAACAATCACACCAAATCATAGCACTAAAGCTGAAAAGCTGATCAAATCATAAACAGTCTTGTATTTTTGAATGTCACCTGGCTGTGACGGCCATCTTATGTTTTGTTTTCAATGAAATGAATACTGTACATTTCTACCGGTAAATAAAAAAATACAAAGTAATTGGCTCAAAAGTTTAATTAGCTGTACATATTTAATGAATTTGTTCTGAAAACTGGTCCAGTAGTTTACAATATAATTTGCTCACAAACAGACAAAGATGTCTCTAAACACCAACAGTTCATGCTCAATAATCCAGGTACTAATCCAGCCATGTTCAGTCAGGTCATTTGGACGTTTTTCTTGTTTTTGTGTGTGTTTTTTGTGTTTTTTTGTGGCTGAGATGTTTCATCCTTTATCCGAATGACTTCTTCAATCTGAGGAGCCACCAACACACTGAGTCCCACTACAAACAGCACACCCCCATAGTGGAAACAAATTACCTCTGGCGCCCGCACTCTCCCTTGTCAACTCCTCTGAAGCAGCCTTGCCAAAGTGGTTCAAAACCCCAACAGTTGATACTCAATAATCCAGGTAATAATCCAACAATGAGGATCTCATGGTCGATGGTATCAAAAGTGGATGTAAGGTCCAATAGGACAAGCAGCACAGAGTCACCAGTGTCTGTGGATAAGAAGATCATTAAAAACCTTCAGTATAGGGCAGTTTCAGTGTTGTGGAGAGGTTTGAAGCCAGATTGGAATTAATCAAGGATAGCGTGATCCTCCAGGAAGCACTTCAACTGGAACTCAAGAAGTTTAGAAACAAATGGGAGTCTGGAGACAGGCCAGAAGTTAGATACTACTGAGGGGTCAAGGTAGGAGCAGTGGGTGGGCATCACAGGGTCAGCCCTCAATTGGTTCAGATCCTACCTCACTGACAGATCCTTTGTGTTTCCATCAAAATTTTAGTTCTGCAGCGGCGGCACTTAAATGGGGGGTTCCGCAGGGGTCCATCCTGGGTCCTCTCCTATTCTCCTTATACCTGCCGCCACTTGGTGCTATTTTCCGGAAACACAACATACCTTTCCACTTCTACGCCGATGACTGTCAAATTTACTTCCCCCTAAGACACAATGGTGCATGCTCTACCTCTGCCCGACTGCCTGGGTGACATCAGAGACTGGATGGCTTTAAATTTCTTAAGTTTCAATTAAAAGAAGTCTGAAGCCATGTTGTTCACTCCCAACGACACAATTACGAACCACTGCATCGACCTTTCTGCTATAGCTCTGTTTGAAAAACAAAAAGTCACAAATCTGGGAGTGATAATGGATCCTTCCATGAAAATCAACAGTCATGTAAACATGATCGTTAAATCCTGTTTTTTCCAGCTGAGGTGACTGTCTAAGCTGAAGCCCATATTATCTAAAAAATAACCTGGCGACAGTAATACACACATTTATTACATCTGGACTTGATTACTGCAATTCACTCCTGTTTGGTATCAGTCAGACCACCATTGCATGATTACAACTGGTCCAGAATGCAGCAGCCCGATTTTTAACGAGTACAGGCAAAAGAGAACACATTACACCAGTCTTGGCCTCCCTGCACTGGCTACCAGTTCATCTTCGAATCCAGTTCAAAATTCTCCTGTATGTCTACAAATCGCTGAACAGTCTCGCCCCCCATCTCTCTGATTTGATACACCCATATGTCCCACCATGTTCTCTGAGGTCAGCGGACCAGGTACTTTTAACAGTTCCAGGAACTTGTCTTAAACGCAGAGGTGAGAGGGCCTTCTCTGTAACAGGCCCAAGACTTTGGAACGAGTTACCTCTGCTCGTCCCTCTCGGTTTTCAAATCCCGTTTAGAGACTCACTACTATTCTGTTGCTTTCAACACCAGATGATCTGTGTTTGGTTTTTATATTTATTATCTGCAATGTTTTTATGTCTATATTTGTACTTCATTGTGTGTGTTGCCTGTTGTTTGATTGTTTGTTTGTACAGCCCTTTGGTTGGCCTTGTCACTGTTTTAAGTGCTCTATAAATAAAATGGTATGGTAATGATATGGTATCTCTTGGGGGGTAGCGATCAATGACTTCCTAGTAGACTACTGTATATTTTTTATCAGCTGTGTTATAGGCACTGTTCAGAAAATACAAAAATAAAAACTATATTTGTGCATGTTACCAGCATGTATTTAATTAAAATAAAATAAAAATCTTTCTGTGTAAATATCTCATGTTACAGAGTGAACACCCGTGGCTTATAGCCAAGTGTGGCCTATTCATATAAAATGTGTATTTTCTTTTCAAATGTAGCAGGCACTACATTACATAAAATGTAGCGCCTGCTATTTCATGTAATGTGGTTTATGTTTTTGTTTTTTCATATTATTTCAGTTTTTCTTCTATTACATTTTTGTTTTTCTCTTTTTCTCTACTGACATAATATTTCTCGGGAAATTGGAGTTGCAGTTTTTTTGTATATCATAATGCACTGATGTATTTAATTTATCATTATTAAGTACTAAAATGGACATTGTGATGTTGAATCCTAATGTTATGTAAAACTTGCTTCCTTGAGAATCAATAAAGGTAAAATAAAAATATAAAAAATAGCGGGCACTCAATAGTCTAGAAATTACAGTAATCAGCTTTAGATGTACATCCAAAAGCATTTATTTTCAAAAGGTTTCTTTTTTTTAATTGGTCCACTGATTCTGGTGGCACGGTGGTTCCGTTGGTAGAGCTGTTGCCTCTCAGCGTGAAGGTTTCTGGTTGAAATTTAGGCTGGATACCTTTCTGGGAGGAGTTTGCATGTTCTCTCCGTGCATGCGCAGGTTTTCTCCCACAGACCAAAAGCATGCATGTTTGATTGGTAACTCTAAATTGGCCCTGGGTGTGAGTGAGAGAGTGAATGCTTGTTTAATAATAATAATAATAATGAATTCAATTTATAACGCACTTTTCATTAATGAAAATCTCAAAGTGCTACAAAGTGCAACAGAATTAAATGTCAATAAAACAAGTAATAAAACAAGTAAAATCAATAACAGTATCAACTAAGATCAAAAGTAGAATCATGAGGAGGTAGAGTATGCTCGGTTGAAAAGAAAGGTCTTCAAGCCGCTCTTAAAGTCAACCACAGACTGTGGGGCTCTCAGACAGTCAGGAAGAGAGTTCCACAGGCGGGGGGCAGCCACACTGAAAGCCCGGTCTCCCATGGTCCTTAATTTGGTTCTCGGAATGTGAAGGAGATTACTGTTCTGTGACCGCAGCGACCGGGTGGATGAGTATGGAATAAGAATATCCTTCAGATAATCTGGTGAAGCTCCATGTAAGCATTGATGTGTAATGAGAGCAGTTTTGTACTGAATTCTGTAGGCGACAGGAAGCCAATGAAGGTTATGGAGAATGGGCGTAATATGTTCAAATTTACGAACTCTCAACAAGATCCTTGCTGCACTGTTTTGAATATATTGAAGTTTCTGAAGGTTTTTGCCAGGGATTCCAATAAACAGGGAGTTGCAGTAGTCGAGCCTGGAGGAGACAAAAGCATGGACGAGCTTCTCAGCATCGGAAAAAGTTAGGGATGGGCGAAGTCTGGAGATGTTTCGAAGATGGAAGAAGCAAGTTTTAAACAGAAGCTTAATGTGATTTTCAAATGTAAGATTGGAGTCCATTTTTATTCCAAGATTAGTAACAGAGGTGGAGAGGGGGATGTCTTGTCCAGAAAAGGAAAGTGTTGTTATAGGAGATGTTTGTACCTGGTGAGGGGTGCCAATCAGTATGGCCTCAGTCTTGGAGCAGTTTAATTGAAGAAAGTTCTGATTCATCCATGCCCTAATTGCCTCCAGGCAGGCAGAGAGGGCAGTGAGTGAAGATGGAGATGACAAGGTGGAAGATGAGGATGCTCCAGTCCTGATGTAAAGCTGTGTATCGTCGGCATAACAGTGAAAAGAAATGTTGAACTGATTAATAATTTGACCTAAAGGCAGCATGTAAAGGGAAAACAGCAGGGGCCCCAGAACCGACCCCTGAGGGACACCACAGGAGACACAGACTGTCTGGGACGTGGCGTTGCCAAGACTAACACATTCCAGCCTATTGGAGAGGAAAGATTTGAACCAGTCCAGGACGGTGTCGCAGAGACCGACCTCCACATGAAGACGGTGGAGGAGGATACTATGGTCCACAGTGTCGAAGGCTGCAGTGAGGTCAAGGAGGACAAGGATGGAGGGAGAGCCAGTGTCAGCAGCCAAGAGGACATCATTGGTAACCCTCAGCAATGCAGTCTCTGTACTGTGAGCTGCCCTGAATCCAGACTGGAACTTCTCATACAGGGAGTGTTGTTGTAGGTGGTCCTGCAGCTGAGCAGCAACAGCTTTTTCCAGCACTTTAGACAGAAAAGGGAGGTGTGAAATTGGGCGGTAATTAGAAAAAATGTCGGGATCCAAATTAGATTTTTTCAGAAGAGGCCTAATGATGGCAGTTTTTAGAGGCAGTGGAACATGACCAGATTGTAGAGACTGATTTATTATTTGAGTGATTAGTGGGCCTATTGCAGAGTGATTGGTTTTTATGAGAGACGAGGGGAAAGGATCCAGGGCGCAGGATGAAGGCTTCATTTTCTTGATGATGGCCTCCACCTCACTCTGAACAACTTCGTCAAAGCTGTTTAGGGTCCCAGAATGCAGACGGGTAGGTGGCACACTGAGAACAGGGAGGTTGTGGAGCTGAGATCTGATAGTGTCAACTTTGGTTTTAAAAGACGAAAGAAACAGGTCGCATTTTTGAGCAGAGTCCTCAAGAGTTTGTTTAATGGGATTAAGCAGACGAGTTATTGTGGAGAAGAGCTGTTTAGAGTTTCCAGGGCAGGTGTTGATGATGTTAGAATAATATTTGGAGCGTGCTTCTTAAAGAGAATAGGCGTACGCTTTCTGATGTTCTTTATATGCCTGCTTATGCACAGAGAGACCAGATGATTTTACACGTCTCTCAATAGCATGGCCAGTTTGTTTGTCTTGTTCTATGTGTTCCTGTGATGGACTGGGGACCTATCCAGGATGTACCCCGCCTTTATACAGTGACTGCTAGAAATAGGCACCAGTGACCCCGTCACCCAGAAAGGAAGAAGCGGATAAAGATAATGGATGGATGATCCACTTTTTCTTTAAATGTTTTGTTAACAGACAAGCACTCAGTCAAACAAGCAAAGACAACATTGCCCACTTTTTGACTTTCTGCACAGGAGTGATGTTACAAACTAAATAAGAGTTTAATGCATGCAAAAAAAAAAGTAGGATACATTTGATCCTTAAAATAATGTGTTTAAGGAGAGGAGAGGCATAAAGATAAGTTACAGCCTCTGCATACCAATAACTGAATACACTCTCCTCCCAGGACAGGAAGAAGAAGTGAGTAAGTAGCACAGTGAGACAGAGATGGAGTGAATGAAGGTGTGATAGCACTGAAGCAGAGTCAGAGTGCATGTGTGAGAACAATACTGATTAAGTAATTACTTGGAGTCTGGATGATCAGCAATTATGGGCTCCAAGTTTTCATCCCCATTAGCTTGCAGGTAAATAGAGTGATTTATCTGACACAGGTAATTACAGATGGTGCACTTTTCCCCACCTATCCTCTGAAAAATGTGGCCTTCCTCTTAAGCACAAAAGACATGGCTGTTAATTGCTACAAATTACACAGTGCTGGCCTGAGTGTGACTGTGAGTGTGAGTTAGTTTGAACTCTATGGGCAATTTTCAGCAAATTTGTTCTTTTTCAATAAGAAGGAAAACAGCGGTACATTACGAATGGTGAGTGTAAGATGCAACTCTATTGGCAATTAACACATCACCCTGATATGCTAACAATTTCACCATTTGGTGACAAACATTTAGGGATGGTAAAATAGCATGTTTTTTTCTTCTGTGTTAAATACATAAAGGTTTAAAGAAATATCAAAACAGCAAAATATATTAATAAACCATTTAACTTTTTTTTGTCATCATTCAGCTGTTCCCTTCTTCAGGGGTCGCCACAGCGAACTAACTCGCACACAGACTTGGCAATTATTTTTAGGCCGGATGTCCTTCCTGACGCAACCACAGACCACAGAGCTACCACAACCCTCTGTGTGGAGCAGAGAGCTGCTGTCTAGAGTGCCCGGGGGAGTAGATGGTGGGGGTTAAGGGCCTTGCTCAAGGGCCCAGAGTGGGGCAAATGAGGGTGGAGGCAGGTGTGGGCGCATCACCAATCCCACCCACATTTTGATGTTGTTTGTAATGGGAGTTGAGCCAAAAATCTTCTGCTCACAGGCCCACCTTCTCTAAACTCTGCACCACCACACCCTTTAATAAACAATTTAACTTAAATGGCGATAATTGAAAAATAAATTAACATTTAAAAAGCAGCGTTTATTGAAGGCATGCACATTGCCTTTTGTCTTGCAGTTGTCATGTGATATGTTAGCATGTAGAGTTTATGTTGTGTATGACTCTCAACTACTTCCACACCAAACTTCAGCTAAAGGTTTCTAACAATGCTTGAGTTAAAGCTATTTTTGTGTTGGCTAAGATCAATTCGCTCCAAAAGGTACTTTCTTTGGGAGTTTTTTAATTTTTTTTAATTTTTTTAAATTTAATACATTATTCATACATTATTATTATTATTAATATGAGGTGAATTTTGTAGCTGATTTGATATGTGATGGGAAGCCAATGAAGCTGTTGTAAAACAGGTGTGACGAGAAAATATTTCATGAGAAATGTTGCTAATAGTCAAAGAAATGTGCACACAAACACAGAAACATGATCAACGACATTTCCCAGTACTTGAAATAATCAAGTGTTATCTGTTTGACATTTGGGGTTGGAGGTAGGGAAGAGTAGTAGGCTGCCTGATTCTGTGGGTGGACTTTGGTCCTTGGGTGGCAGTTGTGGCGGGGCTGATGCTCCGGTTCTCCCGCAGTTGTTCAGATTTTTTTGGGGATCAATGCTCCTGGTTGTGATGGCTGGCCCTTTGGCCGGAGTGGCTGCCGGGTTCCGGCGGAGGGTCGGCTGTGGTTGTGTGTGTGGCAGCGATCGAGCGCATAGCTTCGCAATGATGGGTCACTGTCTGGTATCGTCAACATACCTAAACCAATGACTGGTGGTTTCAGGGACACCACCAAGTCATTGGTTCAGGTATGTTGACGACACCTGGGTTCAAATTAAATCTCAGAAAGTCCAACATTTCCCGATCACATCAACTCTGTGATGCATATATCAAGTTCACAAGAGAAGATGTAAAAGATGGCAGGCTGGCTTTCTTGGACTGTGAGGTCTCAGTTTCGGATAGAGGAAATTTGCAAACTGAGGTGTACCGCAAACCCACCCACACAGACCAGTATTTGCAGTTTGACTCCCATCACCCTCTGGAGCATTATATCTCTTTACTCTTTACATTTACAGTACATGCATTCACAACCTGGCATGTTCATAAATGCTGCTTTATTTCCAAAATGTTTTCCATGGGCTAACAAAATGATCCATAGTCAAGCTACAATATCCATTTTTTTCTTAGTTTTTTGAACAAAATCTCATGAATAAAAACAATGTTTGTCTAGATCATCTTGTTCCTAATAGAAATGGAAGAATGAAAGGAGACAGATGAATACCTCCTTCATTCCTGACCAAGGTTATCCAATGAGCCTCAAAGAGACGTTAAATCAAACCTGCATGGATTTGATGATTTTCTTTTACTGTCTTTTAGTTTATTTTTCTTTGGCCTTGGGTCTGACAGACTTAGAGATGGTTTCTTTATGAGTTTGTCTGAATTGACTAAACTCATTCATGAGAGGCACAAACTCTAAACACTCATTCAGTTCTTTTCATGAAGTTATGGGCTTTTCAATTTGCTCTCATACTTCCTTTATAATTGAATTGAACCAATGCATCACAAACAAAAATACACACTTAAAAAAATATCATTAAGATGCTTTTAAAAACATGCTCATGAGTGGGAGTGTGAATACTGTCCCTGTGATGGACTTGTGTCATATCCACGGTGTGGACATGGATGCCAGCTCTGTGACCCTGTAATAAAAAGCAGGCAAAGAAATGGGTGGGTGGTGCTCATGTAGCTGCTTTGTTTTAGGGGCGAACAGAAGTCTACATTGATGAC
>JBBPBX010026995.1:27500-37643 GCA_038048925.1 Garcialebias charrua
CTAAGGGAGAGTCCAGACACCCTGCAGAGAAAACTCATTTCAGCCGCTTGTATCCGAGATCTCTATTTACTACATTATATTAGACAAAAATACAAATAAATAAAATAATGTGTACCTGTACAGAACATAATATGAATTGGTCAAAACTCAGGTTCATCACAGCGGGTACAGCACCTTATAAGAAACAATATTTCATGTCAGTATTAAGCTAACATAATATTTTACTGGAGCGTTGAACTCAGTGAACCTACCTCGTGCCCATCTCTCATGAACTGGCAGCGAGATGTCTGTGTTCACAATATTTATTCCTGCCTATCCACCAGAGGGGTGCTGTTTCACCCATTACACATGAACCCAAACTTGGAAGTAATGACAAGTGGAATTCTATTCAATATTAACTATGTTACACTCCCTCCTGCTGAATTCTACTTGCCCCATTACAACAACCAAATCAAAACAACCAAAGGAAAGCAAGTATGAAAATAAAACACCACAGGCACATATACATAAATGGAATAAGACCACTATTCAATTGCACAGGAAACCCATATACAGTACAACCACTGTTTCCAAAATTGCTTGTGAGGTACAATCATATCCAATTCACAGTTACAAACACCGAGTCAGTAGACTATCCTGAGAGGATCAGTATGAGAAAAAAAGTTTGGCCAAACCCCATCTACATACATAAGGGAAAGAAAGAAATATGCCCATTTACATATTTTGTTAATGTGTAACTGCAAACTCACCTCCCAAATAGCAAAACAAACACGAAATATGAAAATTGTTACAAAACCTCTAGGTCAAAATTGAAACAAATTAAACTGTAGGTTTTTTTCTTCTTCTTCTATATACAGTAATTAAGAACTCGTCAGACTAATGCTGTTCTTTGGTGCATCGTTTCAATAAGTCTGGTCACTGGTCTCCACAACCGTCCAGCTCTAGATTTACGGTCAGTCGCACCGTCAACTACTGTCACTGTAGCAGTTACTGTAGCAGGTATGTCAGTGAGAGTGTCAGTAACAGGAGCCGGAAAGGTCTCTGGGCAAGCTGTCAGGACCGCTGAGCAACCAGAGTCAGCTGAACTGCTGTCCGTCAACGCAGGTCCTGTGGCTCCCTCCAGCACGGTGCCCTCCACCTGCTCAGCATCCTCCACATCTGTCACACTGCCTACTCCCAAAGGTAGGTCAGATACCCACGCTCTTGTTCTAAACTCTGCTGAGTCATAAGTAACATCACTGGTGGCTGACCTCCCAGCACTTAGGTCAAGTGAACTTGATGTTCGAGACAGCACAGCTTCCTCCTGGTCATCATGGTTGTCCTCAGGTAGAGGCAAAAAGTTTACTGGCATTATCAGATTGTGGTGTACCACTTTTACTTGGCCTGTAGTGGGATTCTGGATCTTGAAAGTGTGGTTCACATCATCTTTTCCAATCACCACATACACCGTGCTATCCCAACGGTCAGCAAGCTTCCTTTTTCCAGGTCCTCCTTTGTTGGCCAGCAGCACTCTGTCGTTCACTTCCACCGGTACACCACGTACTCTCCGGTTGTATAGCTCAGTGTGACACTGGAGCCGTTTAGTTGCCGTTGACTGGGCTACAGCAATAGCTTCTCTCATGCCCTTTCGCAGTGACTCAACGTAGCGATCATAGTCCACCACCTCCGGTTCACTGAGCACCGAACCAAAGATGACGTCCACTGGAAGACGTGGCACCCTTCCAAACATGAGCAGGAACAGAGCATATCCTGTTGTCTCATGCACTGTACAATTGTAGGCAAATGTCAGAGATTTCAGGGCATCAGGCCAACGATGTTTAGCTCTTGGTGGCAGTGCTCGAATCATGTTGCCCAGAGTCCGGTTCATTCTCTCACATGAGCCATTACCCATAGGGTGATAAGGTGTAGTGTGGGACTTTTGCACGCCTGCCACATTCAGTAACTCTGCAATAAGCAAACTCTCAAAAGTGGCCCCCTGATCGGAATGTAGTCGCTTGGGAAACCCATAGATGCTGAAATAATTGTTCCACAGCTGGTGTGCGACTGCTTTAGCTGACTGATTGGGGCACAAGAAAGCGTGTGCCATCTTTGTGAAGTGGTCAGTAGCTACTAGCACATCCAGTGAACTGTTTGAAGAATCCTCAGCAGTCCAGAAATCAATACTGACAAGTTCAAGAGGTTCAGAGGTCCTTATGTTTTTCAAAGGAGCTCTGGCTTCTGGCTCTGGCGACTTGCTGACAACACATCGTCTGCAGTGTTGTACATACTCAGTAACATCACGCACTAGGCCAATCCAATAAAATCTCTGTCTCGTCAAGTACAGGGTCCGTTGCTGACCCTGATGACCAGCCTCATCGTGAACACCTTGTAACACCTTCTGGCGCAGTGAGCGTGGGACCACAAAAAGGTAGGACTTTTTCTTTGTGACAGGGTTTTTAGCTACCCGTTGCAGGACTCCATCTCTCAATACAAGCTTTTCCCAGCCTTTCAAAAGCTTGAGGACTTCTGATGACTCCTTGACACGTTCCCTTCTGGAAGGTCTCCACTTTCTCTCTACAAAGAACATCACCCTACTTAGAACTGGGTCATTTCTCTGTTTCTCCTGCAACACTTCAAGTGAGAGCACCTCAGAGTTGACCTGTGGGGTTGTTAGAACAGTCTGTGAGAACTGTGGCAGGAGAAGAGCATGCGGGTACACCACAGGACCACTCTCACTGCATCCCTGGAGCACAGCAGCAACCTCCAATGATGATACTGCTCCTGTCTTAACAACCGCCACACCCTGAGAAATCTGTTGGTCACACTCAGCTACTTCAGGCGGGTTAGCTGACCAGCGAAACACCTCCTGGACTCCATTAGCACCAACCACTGCAGCCTCTGCCAGCAGCTCGTCATAAGGCACTCTCGTCAAACGGTGAGGCATACTAGGCTGTACGAAGGGCTCTCTGCTAAGGGCGTCAGCCACCACATTCTTTGATCCAGGAATGTACTTGATGTTGAACTGGAATGGCGCCAACTTAGCGATCCACCTCTGCTCACACGCGTCCAGCCGAGCCTTGGACAGGATGTAGGTTAGCGGATTATTGTCCGTCCACACGGTGAATTGATGGCCTCGCAACCAATGATGGAACTTGTCACACACCGCCCATTTTAAGGCGAAGAATTCCAGTCGGTGTACAGGATATTTAGATTGGGCATAACTCAGCGATTTACTTGCAAAAGCAATCGGTCTGGCCGTTGAACCACCTGCAGGCACTTGTGACAGGACTGCACCAAGTCCGTCGGTAGAGGCATCCACAGACAGGAGAAAGGGCTCACTGAAGTTTGGGTGGGCCAGCACCACACAACCTAGCAAAGCCCACTTCAGTTGATGAAAAGCCTGCTGACAATCTGCAGTCCAATCCTCAACACGGAGCTGTTTGCGAATTTGGCAGCGTTTTCTCCCACCTCCACGCGGACCTTTAGAGCATGAGATCAGCCGAAACAACGGTTTGGCTATGGCAGAACACCCCTCAATAAACTGCTGGTAGTAGACTACCATGCCAAGAAAGGAGCGGATCTTCTTCTGGGAGGGAATATTTGTGCCAATTTCCATAAGGTCAGACTCGGTGATGGTGGTGATAGCAGTCACTTTATCAGGGTCAGACTGAATCCCATCTATGCTGATGATATGACCAAGAAACTTCACTGACCTCCTCAGAAAGTGACATTTCTTTGGGGCGAGCTTGAGGTTATGGTTCTGGAGTCTCTGGAAGACCATGTGCAGACGCTCCAACGCTAGGTCTTCTGTTGGAGCAAACACCAGAACATCATCCAGATAGCACAACAAGCTCATGAAGTTCTGGTCACCGAAGATGTTTAGCATCATTCTCATGAATGTGGCGGGACTATTACAGAGTCCCTGAGGCATCCGATTATACTCATACAATCCAAAAGGCGATGAAAAGGCAGTGTACTTTCGGTCAGCTTCATGCACTTCCACATTGTAATAGCCAGAGGTCAAATCCATGGTTGAGAAAAAGGCATTGCCCCCCAGGGCTGCTAGAGCATCAGCTGGATGAGGGAGTGGGTGAGCATCCTTGACAGTGCGTGCATTGATCCATCGGAAATCATTACAGATACGTAGGTCACCCGACTTCTTCCACACGATCACTAATGGAGATGCAAACTCACTGCTAGACTTTCGTATGATGTCACGCTCTTCCATCTCATCCAATGCCTCTCTCAATTTTTCATACTGGGTTGGTGGTATGCGCCTACATGGCAATCGAAATGGTTTCTCATCCATGACTCTGATGCGATGTAGGAAACCAGTGGCTTTACCACAATCCATCTTGTCCCTTGAAAAGATCGACTGGTATTGAACAATGAGCTCAGCCACTTTAGCCTTATATTCAAGGGCAACGTCACATGACTCAATGTCCACATCCAACAGCCCCAGTCCTCTTAGCCTTGCCTGAGGGGTGTCAACTGTGCACGGTGCAACAAGGTAAGGATGATCGGGCAAAGTCGAGTCCTCCGAGACGAGGCTGTGTTTTGTACTGTTGTCCAACGGTACTTGAACTTGTTGATGGACGTCGAGTTGGGACCAGCAAACATCTCCACTGAATCACAAGTACTCACATCCGCCAACTTAGCATTACGTCTCAAGTAACCAACTTGTCTGATGGATTAATGACCTTTAATGGGAGCCACCCATCTGCTCTCAGGATTGACACCGACCTCCCCACCAAAACTGTTCTTGGTTTAGATCTTGCAGTTGTTGGCTCCACCACAACAGTACATCCAGCCAACAGACTATTCACCTGTGGCAACTTGACCCAAATCAGATGCTCTGTCATGGGTTCAAGAGTAACAGCTCGCTTGATTTTGACAGTTCCAACTGCATAATGGACATCTGAATCGGCAGCTTCCACCCTTGCCAACAAATGTAGCAGTTTATGCTCTGCATCACTACTGTCACAGAGTG
This sequence comes from Garcialebias charrua, assembly GCA_038048925.1. Classification (NCBI taxonomy): domain Eukaryota; kingdom Metazoa; phylum Chordata; class Actinopteri; order Cyprinodontiformes; family Rivulidae; genus Garcialebias; species Garcialebias charrua. Next base: position 32,470 of record JBBPBX010026995.1, read on the forward strand.
CTGTGGGGCCCTGGTCCTGGATGTCTTGCCTCAGCTTAAACCTGTTAATAATGTATTTCAACAGGTTACTGACAACAATCAGTTCTTCATTCTGGTTCTCAACAATCAATGTCGGGACAATCACTTTGCAATCATAAAGATCCATCTCCAGATCGCACATGCCAGAAGGTAAGGTCCTGGACCCCCCACACCCAATCAACACAGTGGCTGTCGGCTCAAGGGCGGGGCTCCTTAAAACATCCCGCTGTAACAGCTGAGGTATTACTTTAGAGCTCAGTGTGCACGCCATCGACCCACTATCCAGCAAAGCTCTGACCGTAACCACTCCTCCCAGCGTCACATTTTCATAAAACAAGTTGTCATGCTGTTTGAGTCTCTGAATGTTTTGGAATATCGGTGTATATCCCATTTTTCTCACTTCACATGCACTTTGACATATAGACTCCATGTCATTTTCAACATTTGCAACAGGGGGATCACTTTTAGGCCCAACACTTGTCCCCACCACATGCAGGCCAGTCAGTTTTCCTGAGGCTGCACCACCTGCTTATCGCTCCCAGGCTTCCTCACCACAGTCCCTGGACACTCTGCTCGGATGTGGTCAGGTGCAAAACAGCTGAAGCACAGATGGTTGGACCTGCAGTGGTACTGAGTAGTGTGTCCACCATCGTTGCACACAGCACAAGGTAAGGCAGGCTTTACTTTCGTCGGCTGGTCCCTCTGGGTGTGTACATTGAACCTTCTTTGAAAATTGTGCTGTTGTGGCTGCTGCTCCAGCACACGTTCAAGTAGAGCGATGACCCGGTCCAGGCGGTCTGGCGAGCTCTCAGCTGTCTTCCCAATAGCAGCAGCTGGAGGTAGTACTTCAGTACGGAGTGTCGCACTCTGCACAGACGAGGTGACTTCCTGGTGCTGGGAAGACAGGATGCTTGACATTTTGTGTTTGGTTAGTCGCTTGCGATTTCTGCAATTCTCAACAAGCTTCTCGTGAATTTCAGCCACTGTCCAATCTTTCAGCTGCTTACATTTGAATATGAGCGACAGTTCAGGATCAGGGCAGTTCTGGATAAACATGGCAGCTAGATCACCAGACAGAGAGTCAAAAGCCTTATTTTGTCTCTTTAAAGAGTCCTCTGTCATGTCCAAAGCTTTGTTAAGTCTCAGCCAATAGTCAAAGGGATGTTCGTCAGGGTGGGGCACCGTAGCATAAAAGTCTGCTAAGGGCAAGCTAGAGGACATAGTATCACTGAAGTGCTGCTTCAGTATCTCAAAAATGGGCTCAGGTCCTGTAGTCAGATTTAAAACTGGCTTACTGCGTATGCCAACTTTAACTACTTCATGTGCCCTCCCCACCAGCTTAGACATCACCTCATCAGCCTGTTCAGCCACAGGGATGGCTTTCTTTTTCATGTAAGATAACATCATAACCTCCCACTCTTGGACTGAACATGAATCATGATCCCCTTTAAAACTCACAGGTTCTTTCACATCAGGGCGAACAATGACATTTAACATGGCAGACTCGTTAGCTGTAGCTCCAACAACCCCTGGACCCACTGTATTACTCAAACGGGTCTCAATGCAAGCTGCAATACTTTCACCTATTGAAACTCCAATTCGTGAATCTATGTCACTCAAAAATCTACCATCAACATCACACTGTGCAGCTTCAGCAGTGTTGTTAACTCTTTCACTCACATAAACAAAATTTGATTTTGGTGTGGATGTTTCTGGGTTATTCAAAATCAAACCCCTACCTCTGGCAACTGCAGGCATAGGAGTAAACATTTCAAACCCCCTCCCCCTACCAAAATAATTATTGCTTGCCATAACTCAGCCCTTAATGATCAAAAGCAACAAAAAAATAATAATAATAATATAATAATAATTTTCAGTTATTATTATTATTAATTATTATTATTATTATTAATTATTATTAATTTGATCACTTACAAATTAAACACGAGCAAAAGTGCACCTTCAACAAATCAACAAGAAAAACCTGAATGAAAAAGCTGTAAAAACATTAAAACTTATTTTGTCTCTGTTTATTTTAATTTTTTATTTATATGTTGTACAGCACTTTGTGATTTTATCTGCGAAAAGTGCTATATAAATAAACTTTACTTACTTACTTACTTACTAAAGTGCCCCCTCCTTCAGAGAGCGCAGCGCAGAGAGAGAGAGAGAGAAAAAGAAAGGAGAAAAAAAAAGACCTCCTGTATCATAGTGCAGCCACAGCGCTGCACAATCAACACAAAACAGTTAAAATGAATAAAAAAATAGCTCCACACTTTTCAGACTGGCCACTGCACTACCAGAGCAGCGAAGAATCCTCACGGGGCTGCGGCACCGGGTCTGATGAACGGGATGCGCGCGCAGCGCACCAACTGCCGCGGCTCCAGGGTGTAGACGCAGCCCACCAACTGCCGCGGCTCCAGGGTGTAGACGCAGCCCACCAACTGCCGCGGCTCCAGGGTGTAGACGCAGCCCACCAAATGCCGAGGCTCCAGAAAGTAGACGCAGCCACTCGCGCTGGCGTAGTTGAAGAACGGGTCACAGGCACCAATGTAACCTCATCAAATGGTGAATTCGTTCAGAATAATTCAGGTCTGCGTTGTGTTATTAAGGACCAGGAGACAGGATGAGGTGAAACGTTGTTTATCTGTACAGAACAGAATATGGACTGATCATAAATCAGGTTCATCACAGCGGGTACAGCACCTCATGCCCATCTTGTATTAACTGGCCAACTGCCGTATTTACAACATTAATATTAAACAGAAATACAAATAAATAAAATAATGTGTACCTGTACAGAACAGAATATGGACTGATCATAAATCAGGTTCATCACAGCGGGTACAGCACCTTATGAGGAAAATCATTTCATGTCAGCATCAAGCTAACATAATATTTTACTGGAGCGTTTAACTCAGTGGACCTACCTCATGCCCATCTCGTATGAACTGGCAATGAGATGTCTGTGTTCACAATATTTATAACCGCCAATCAGCCAGAGGGGGCGCTGTTTCACCCATTACACATGAACCTAAACTTGGAAGTAATGACAAGTGGAATTATATTCAATATTAACTATGTTACATATATATATATATATATATATATATATATATATATATATATATATATATATAATATATATATATATATATATATATATATATATATATATATATATATATATATATATATATATCTCGGCAAAGAAGCTTTTTTCAGGGCAACTCAATCTATTTTGTCCAGGAGCAAAATGAAAAACAGATTCAAGGCAAAACACATTTGAAGAATGGAGAGACAAGACTAAACAGAACATGTCTCACAAGGAGAAACTTTGTGGTGACATACCAGCACCAGCTCAGGACTGTTGTGGGACTGTCAGACAGATTAGACTCACTTCTTGACATGCAAAATGTCTCTGCCAAAACATTCTTCAGGCACAGTACAGTCTAATCACTTTAAAAAGTTTTTTTGTTGTTTGTTTGTAAGTTTCTTGCTGGGAAAAAATAAACAAACAAAAAAATTATAGAAACATTATTGGATGAGTGGAGTGCAAAGAGCAGAAAGTTCTTTTCAACATAAAAGTCGACTTTGACTTCATTTTCTCACAATACTTTATATTTAGAAGACTTATTAAGTACTTGTAGAGGAAAAACATGTAGTAAATTCCCTGATGCATGCTCAATAATCCAGGTAGAAAAATCCAAAAAAGCTAAGTCTGGTCCTCTGGACATTCAAAAAACAAAACAAAACAAAGCAAAAAACCAAAACTGTAGAAACGTTTTGTCTTTCGTCCGAAAGACTTCCTCAGTCTGAGAAGCTGTGTTCAGCTCAGTCTTATAAATAGCACCCTCCCACAGTGGATCAACCAGTTGGCTGATGACAGCCGAAACCAGCTGCTCACATGATCAAGGAGGACCATCAGCCTGACGATGGATCGATCCATCGTCAGGCTGATGGTCCTCCTTGATCATGTGAGCAGCTGGTTTCGGCTGTCATCAGCCAACTGGTTGATCCACTGTGGGAGGGTGCTATTTATAAGACTGAGCTGAACACAGCTTCTCAGACTGAGGAAGTCTTTCGGACGAAAGACAAAACGTTTCTACAGTTTTGGTTTTTTGCTTTGTTTTGTTTTGTTTTTTGAATGTCCAGAGGACCAGACTTAGCTTTTTTGGATGTAGTAAATTGATTTAAAATTTGAAATTCTTATGATGAAAACCCTTAAATTCTCTGATATGTACAGACATTTTTCTTGTGTTGGAATTTCCATGAGTTTAGATCAGTTGTAATAAACCACGTCAACTTCCTGTCAGACTAATAATGTTGTCAACAGGAAATCAAACATCACGCAGCATCCTCATGCAAATACATGGAGGCTTTAAAAATAAAGTTCAACTGTTTGAATTGAGGATCCTGATGCATCAAAGTCCATGCTCAATAATCCAGGTATAAAATCCAACAATATTCAGTCAGGTCATTTGAACAGTTTCTTTTTTTTTTGTGATGAGATGTTTCACCTTCCATCCAGAAGGCTTCATTATTCTGAGGAAACACCAAACAAAACTTCTTCTCCCCCAACAGCTTAGTCCAAAGTGGAAAAAACAGTTACCGGTATGTTGGTGCTAAGATGGTCTCTGGGACATGCCCTCTCCTCTTGTGCCCACCCTCTCCCTCATCGACAGTCATGTTAAACTAGTTCAAAACACCAAAGTACATACTCAATAATTCAGTTAGAAAATTTAAAAAAGTTAAGTCAGGTCCTCTGGACAGTTTTTAAAAAAAATTTGATTTAAATTTTCTCCGGATGTACTTTGTAGGATGAACGTGTACAAAGGTGGAAAAGCTGAAATTAAATTAAAATGTCCATTTTAAAATATATAAAAATACATTTTCAAACAAGCAGTTCTGGTTCAGGAAACATGAGTCACATGATTAGAGCTGTAGAACATTGATGGTTTGATAAAATGATGGAACTGTTTATTAAACAGGAAGAGCAGAGCTGAACAAGATCCGGAGCTCAGATTTTATCTGAACCTCAAATATCACAAGTTTACCATCTGAAATGAACACGGAAAGGAGGCCAAGACATAAGAATTGAATTTAAATTGTTTTAAAAGTATAAATAAAGTAAGTTAAATTGATTTTTTATGTCC
>JBBPBX010026996.1:0-10567 GCA_038048925.1 Garcialebias charrua
ACTGTGCTGCATATTCCAAAGGTAAATGCTGAGCCAGAACAAACCGAAGAGCTTGCAGGAGTTGAGCTAACAGGAGTCAAACCATCAACTCTTCCCCAGACATGTGGGCATACAGGGGCCGGAAAGAGTGGCTGTAGTCTCTCCATCATTCCAGTACAAGTGAAGTCCACCAATGGAGTTGAGGTCATACAGACATATGCATTTTTGGATCCAGGCAGCACAGCTACATTTTGTTCAGAACATCTTATGCAAAGATTGAACATCACAGGGAAAAGGACTAACTTTCTTTTAAAAACAATGGGGCAGGAAAAGATTGTTACAGCTTATTCTTTATCTGGCATAGAGGTATCTGGTTTGGATGGAAACAATTTTTATCCTCTGCCAGAAGTCCTTACACAAAAACAAATGCCAGTTACTTCAGATGATATTGTCACTGCAGCAGAAATGGAAAGATGGCCTTATTTGTCAAAGGTTCATACCCCCACTATAAAAGCCAATGTTGACTTGTTGATAGGAATCAACGCTCCCAAGATATTGGAACCTTGGGAAGTGGTCAACAGTTGTGAAGATGGTCCATATGCTATGAGAACAGTATTGGGCTGGGTGATCAATGGCTCTTTGAATGGAGATGGTACTAACAATAAGGTTGGTGCGGAGCTCTGTTCTGCTTTGGTGAATAAAATCTCTGTGTCTAACTTGGAGATACTGCTAAACCATCAGTATGACCATGACTTCAATGAAAAGAGACTACAGGAAGAAGAAGAAGAAAAGAAAAAACGAGATGAAAGGAAGGAAAATGAAGAAAAGCAGGAAAACCGGCTGGATCCTCAACCTCCAGAAAGGAATCAGCCTGAAAGACGGAGAAACGAGGAGGAGGATCTGTCTACACATCTGTTGCAAATTAACAAGCAGAGCAAAGAAAATGTGAGGATTGTCGGCATTCCTCCACTGCGCTCGGTGCCAATGATCGCTCCGCTAAGTAGACCTTCCAAAGATGTAAACAGTGAAACGCTGAACAGTTGCACTAAAGTACCAACCACCAAGCGCCCTGCACTGTCCAGACCTTTATCTAATAAAGAGCTGTCATCTACTAGCAAAACCTCTGTCAGAGCTGTGTCTAAGACGAACTCAGTCAAAACTGGTAAAACCATAAACCCATTTGATGATGACGATGATGTAACAAGGGAACAATACCAATGGAAGGAAAACATCTTCTTATTCTCTCCAAAGATCAACAAATTTACAGGCTTATCCTTAAACACATTTATCAGTTATTGGGACACAATGGACTAACCCATACTCTGTCAACTCTGTTTGATACAAGGGGTGTAAATTGATTCAAATTAGTTTGCATTTTTGTATAACTGATGATTGATTGATTTATTTTGTATTTTCTTTTCATTTGGCTCCTACTATTGTTGTTGTTTTATAAAATTGTTATGTCTGCATGCCATAACAATTAGGGGCCGGTGTGTAGGAGCAGGTGTTAGATAAATGAATAAATAAATATATTTGTGAACGGGCATTAGGTCACGTGGGTAATCAGCTGTCTATATAGTAGGAACCTTTCTTTGTGAGGGCAGGTGTTCCACCCGAAAGGGGGAAACAGTTTTTTGACCGCTGAATACAAACTAGATGCTGTCAACAGATGCAAGTGATGTGGAACTATGTATTGCCTCTAAATGGACATAACCTAAAGAATAAATGGATTACATGCAAACGAGTAAAGGACGACTCTGACTTTAATTCATTTGACAAGGTAAACAATCAGCGCGTCAATTCTACCCCGGTGTATCACCTCAGTGGCTTAAAGCATTGGCTTGGCTTCTACATTTGGGTATTTACTTCATAAAAAAACAGTCCTTGTGCCAAAAAAATGCACCCAGTGGTTTATTTACTCTAAGTAGATTTATTTATTTTTGATAAATACACCAGGATTCACACTTCCTGCATTTATTGACGTCACAAGCCGCAGCCAAGCCGCAGCCAATCAGATCAAACCTGAGTCCAGCCCCTCACCTAGCAACCCCTGGTTAGGCTCAACCCACTTCTGTATTAAACACATGACTGTTGTTTTTCATGATTTCATCTCATCTTTTGTTTATATGTTCTTAATTTCATGTGTACAGCACTTTGTTGCAGCTGTGTTTTTTTAAATGGCTTTATAAATAAAGTATAATTGTTATTTTTATGTTTTAGTTCAATTTTTAGTGTATTTGCGATCGCTGCCAACGCGCAGCCGGCAAAAATTAAACGAGCGGACCACAGGCGGAAGGACCGGGTTCGACGGGACCCTCTTCCGGCGCGATGGAGCGGAGCTTCAACTGTACAGCCTTGCAGCAGCCTCGCAGCAAGAGGACCTTCTCCTTACAGATTAATTTACGGGAGACACTTGGTGAACTTTGTGTTGTCTTCACTGGAACAGCGATAACTCCCAAAATCTCATCGCGTGCAACGAGCGGAGCTGGCGAAAACCGGAAGAGGAACAAGCTAACATTAGCTTCGGATTCGGGTGGTCTAATGCTAAAAGGAGCAGCAAACTGCGGCGCGCTCAGACGGGTTTCGGTAAGTTATCTTAAGCTAACACTAACAGTAAGTCAAATGAGTAATAAAAAAAGAGCTAATTTTAAAACAACAACACATTACAGATACTGGCTGTTACAGAGGGCGTGAACAGATCGTTGAAGGGCGTGGACTTCAAGAAACCGGTCGTTCAAAACGAAAGTTAAAAATGGCAGAATTAAAAAGGGTATAATTGATTATCTAATAATTATTTTGTGCATTAAATTGAAGGAATAGGGTCTGGATATCCCACAGAAATACCATAAAAATTTAAAAAATACATCTGAGGTCCCCTTTAAACCCTTCCTACACTCTTGCGATATTCTAAACAATGTTTCTAAACTCTACAGTTCTAACAAAGCACAGAATGTCATGATTTCAGCTCCCTGCTTCCTCTGCTCTTTACGACCTGCAAGCGCTCTTGGCCACTCCCACTTCTCCACTCTTTACACTGAATAACTGATCAGCTGCAATAGGAAGTTTATCCTGCAGCTGTATGGGCTGCACAAATGTGCAACAGGTGCTAATAATTGAAAATAATTTATTTAAAATAAAAATTCCATGCCAATTGTGTGGCTCATCCATCAATCAGCCAGTTGTGTGTCATGGCCAATCTTATTTTGAAAAACCACGATAGAGCGAGTCCGCGATAAATGAACCACGAAGTAGCAAAGGACTCCTGTATTGTCTAAGCTTTTCAAGTTTTGACCAAAAAGGTTACAACTTTGTTATTTTTCATTTTTAAGAAGAGCATGAATCGTAGCTGTAATATTATTACTGTAGATTAATGAAGCAAATGATTGCAGCCAAACCTGATTATAATTGTATTTATGGGCTGTAATAAAAGGCAACATGTGTATTCAGTTAGTCAGCAAAGCTTTTACCATCTGTTAGTTAATAATGGTTTATGTGAGAATCCCTTCCATCTTTCAAACCTGACATTAATTATGTTTAAGTGCTCTATACACAAATTGGTATGGTATGTATGGTATGGTATGTTGCTGATGCAACTAACTGTATAAAATGAAATTATGTCAAATCTGTGTGTACTATAGAGTGAAGAACTTTGTGGCAATGAAGGTGGTGAAGAGCGCTCAGCACTACACAGAAACAGCCCTGGATGAGATCAAGTTGTTGCGATGTGTGAGCATCTGACTGATTTGACATTTTGCTCTCTTATTATTGTTCCATTTTTTACCTTTCTTTTATTTTCCCTCATTCTCACCTCAAGTCATTGCTCCTTCTCTTCCTTCCTTCCTTCCTTCCTTCCTTCCTTCCTTCCTTCCTTCCTTCCTTCTTCCTTCGTTCTCTCTTTCATACCTTTTCACAGTCATGCTTTACACCACACCTTTCTGTTCTGTCTACACTGCTTCTCTTTTGTGTCTTCCTGTCTGTCATTTTCTTTTTTTTTTCCTACCTTCAATCAGTTTTATCATGTCCTCAACAATCTCATCCTCCAGGTGAGAGAGAGCGACCCCGGAGATCCAAACAAAGACATGGTGGTTCAGCTGATAGATGACTTCAAGATCTCTGGAGTCAACGGCATACGTATCCCAATCACAAGTGTGTTTGTACGTGCTTTTGTGAGTCTGATTGACAGACATGTTTGAGTCCTTGACTCCTCCTCCCAGATGTGTGTATGGTGTTTGAGGTGCTGGGTCACCACCTGCTGAAATGGATCATTAAATCCAACTACCAAGGACTGCCACTGCAGTGTGTCAAGAGCATTATCAGACAGGTGATGTCTCTCACTCACACAAACACACACATGTAGCTGGAAGGGTTAATAATGATTAACAATTCATTATGAATTTTATTTTGAAGGGGGCACCACTCTCAGCTTTGAGAGAAAATGCCTGAACGTCAGTTTCAGATGTTATTATTTTAATTACCTCGAGTTACCCTTTTTTTTCCTTATATAGATGGCCTCCCTTCTCATCTTACAGCCATCTTCTTCACACCATAATTTTTTTTAAATAGGATAGAAAGAAAGGAAAGACGGAAAGTAAGACTACAAAATATAATAAATATACACAAAGAAAGCACAAGGCAAAACACCCGACCACTGTCTGTAAACCTGCAAAGAACATGACAGAACACAACAACAAAATACATACCGGTATGTATAAAAGACTTAGAATATTCATGGCTTTGCAGTAGATTTCTATAAATATATATACCTATACCTACATATATATATACAGTACATACATACATATACATGCATATCACATACACATCTGCATATACGATACCTGCATGTGCATCCCTGCATCTATTTGTGTGTGGTTGTGAGCATGCATAGGTGTATAAGGCTTCTCTAATAGAACATTCAATAGTGACCGTGAAGCATCAGAGATCTGGCTCCCAAGACCCGAGGCAGACAAAGGGGGGACCAGAGCCCAAGACCCCAAGAGGGACCCAGAGCGCGGAGCCCCCAGGGCCACCCAAACAGGACGAAGCACCCACCCCCCAGATCCAACCATAGGGGAGAACCGGAAGAGCCCCACCAGCGACTACACACAATGACCTCCCGGGGCCAACAGCGACATACTCACAGGCCCCCGCCGGGACCTGCTGCACCGATGCAGCCCCAGGCCTAGGCACCAAGGCCCGGGTACCGAGGACGCACACCTCTCAGGCCCAGGCCCGACAGGACCAGAGGACCCGAGCCCCACCAGGCCGAGCCGACACACGCCCAAGCGCCCAGCCCCCGACACCGAGGCCCCCAAGCGCGCCGGCAGGCAAAGGCACACACCACTAGGGGGCCGGGTGGTAGGGGCACGACACCAAGCAGCCCCAGCTGTATCAAAGAGGGGGCAGTCTAAGTCCCGGCCTGACAAATAGCCATTCATATACAGACACAATCACACAGACCCACCCTAATCCTCACTCACTCAAAGACATACAATAACAACACATTCCATTTGTATTCCCGATATGCACTCTAAAACATGTACCTGCCCCCTACATGGGTCAGCCCACACCCAAACCCAGGAGGTAGACCCATTCATTCTGGGGCGGAGAGGAGCCGACATCCAAGATCTGGCCCAACCTGCGTCCAGCCGACAGGACAGGACACCCGAGTCCAAACAGCCCCAGGGAGGGCGCAGTGCCAACCCCGCCCACGGCAACCCCCCAGGCCCCCAACACCCCCATAGTCCAGGACAACACCCGACGGCCTGCCCTTCTACCGGACCCCACCCCCGGAATGGCAGCCAGGGAACCAGGGGGTAGCAAGACTTTTTTTTTTTTAAATAAATAAATAAAAAACAACAAGACCCTGATACACACACCCCTGCCCCCAGATGTGCTGTTGATGTGTGTTGTTGTAAAGTGCAATTTAAAAAAAAAGGAAAGAAGAAGGAGCAGAGGTTGGCATAATGCCAGTTTCCCCTCCACTCCAACTCTAATCCAAACCCTTTCTGTCTAAATGCATCATTGGAAGTGAGCACAGGCACAGGGGGTGAGAGTAGTGTTATCCCGCCACCCATAACCATAGTGCCCACCCCAAGTTCCTATGTGAATGTCATGAGGATTTTATGAGTGAATGTCTAAGGTGTACAATAAAATTGAGTCCTAGGTGGCTCTTGTCAACAGAGATGTAAAATTGTTGCAGCACACCCGAGCCCCAAAATCCCTACATGAAGGAAATTTTAAAATGAAGATGGTGGAGGTGCACGGTGAGGGATAGGGAGAAAAATAACTGCAGGACTAAATGCTCCCGCAGGGAGTCAGCCCCCCCCGCTGACCCAACAGGCCCCCCCAGCTCCCCAAGGTCCACCCAAGGAGTGAGGCCAAGACACCCCTCTGACCGCCAGGCCCATTGAGCTCCAGACCAGAGAGGGACAGGGCCCCGAGGGCCGCCAGCGGCAGGACCAACAGCTACACACCCCAGGGCTGCCAAGACCCCCACGAACCGCAGTCAACCCGCCACCCAAGAGGACGCCAAATCCCACATGGACGACCTGGCCAAGAGCGCCTGCCCAACCGCCGACAGAGCCAGGAAGCACCGGGAGCGGGCCCCCACCACAAGAAAGAGGCCAGCCAGCCGGCCACACATAGTCCCAGGCCATCACCAAGGACATCCACCCAGTCCCCACCCCAGAAGAAATACTACACCCACCCCTCATACTAACAACTCTCAGAACACATAGCACACTAGACACCCAGGCTGGGTCAACCTGCCCCATCCCACGGGCCACTGGTCACGCCCCCAGACACCCAATCCCCCAGCCCACGAACCCGAGTTACCCTTTTTACAGTGAGTTATTTTAAATGAACGATTCAGCTGTCGTAATTAAAACACACACACTTCAGTATACAATTTTGTGACATTTATTTGGCTATATATGGGCAGATGACTGTTGGAAATTATTGCTTACATTTAAATGATAGCTTTGTCTAACAACCAGAGTTTATGGAAAGTAACTTGACCTTTAAAATACTTGTTAGCAGAAGTTAACAGATAAAATAATATTCTATGTGATTACCCAAACAAAACAAGATGGAAGAAAATTAAATGCAATCATGAAACTTTCAGCAGAGCAAATTAACTATGCAAATTTAACTAAAAGAGAGACGCTTTGTTTACCCATCGTCCAATGGTTGAATTTTGGTCTTAAATTTAAGGGAAAGTAATTCCTGAACTGAGTTCTTATTAATTTGGTTGAAGTCTAAACTGAAGGACACCAGCATCACATCCCAGAGTGATAGAACTTTTCCTACCCGGAGTTGACTTTGAACCGGCTGCCGCAGATACCAGGTGTGGGACTCTCTCTGCTGAGATGGTTTGAGCGACGTCAAAGGTGGAGATTTTGTTCACGTCCATGGGCATCAACTGAGTCGATGTTGTCTGGCTCCAAGTGGTCAACCGATGGTTCTCCTGGAGTTCTGGTTAGCTGTTAGCTCTGGTGATGCAGCAGCAGGCGTCTCTCACTGGGGTGCTGAAGATAGTTCTATCAAAACTTTGCTAAAGTTGAAACTTCTATTTTTTTTCTTGAAGCTTTTGTATTAGCTTTCTGTAGGTTGTTTGACCTCTTCTTTAAGCAATCGCACTCCTTCCTCCTCGTCATCGACTTCTCTCTTCTTCTCCCTTCAGACTTCTGAGGGTCTCCCTCCTGCAACCCTTCAATCGCCACCCACAACCTAAGGGACATGGTTAATTTGGACCAATCAGAATAGAGAAGGCCGGACTTTTGATTTAACTTTAACCGACTAAATTAAGTATGACCTTAATTCACTCTGCTGAAAAGTCCTCAAATAAAAGAAATGTAAAACACATCTATCATTTTTCTTTAAGTGACATTAACATAAATTAAAAACACTTTTGTTAAACTTGTGAACAGAACCATTTTCCATCTTTTGACTACAGATTACATAGCTGTATGTGAAAAAAATAATTAATCCGTATGATACACGTGTCCTTGAATATTAAGTAAAGTTTCTGCTTCTTGGAAATTTGCTTCTCCATTGACTGATATTTGAGCATTTTGCTCATTCTGGACAGTGGAGTTTTAGAGACGGGCTGGCAGTCCAGTGACCGTGACAATATACAGTTTAGGTCTCCTCCCAACAGCAGCAGCCCAGTGCTTCATTGGAAGATCTGATTCTGATCTTATTCTGGTTTGTCTTCATTTGGTGTGTACACATTTAAAAGGGATAACTCTACACCATCAATTACCCCATTAATGAAGACGTATCAGCTTTCTGTATCCTAATATTGGGGTGAAATTCATTTGCCTATTGCCACTCCATTTGTTATCCCTGATTGGTTTGAATAGCAATTCACTTTATCTGCCCAAGACTTCCCTAATTTCTCGTGTTCTTCATCGGACAGATGAGTTTCCTGCAGAAATGCTATCTGGCAGTGTGCTTGTTTGACTTGGTGCAGAACTTTCTTTCTCTTAAGAGGGTTGTGTGAAGTAAAGTACCTTTACATTACAGCTAATAACCTTCAATGAGTCCATTACATAACAGTCAAGGGTTTTTGCTATATTTTGCCACTTGCCTAAGTCTTTTCATCTGCAACCATATCACTGGGAGTCTAACATTATGAAGGGAAAACCTTGTTCTTAAATTCAACACAGGAATGAACACAGAACAGACCATAACTATCACTAATTCTTATTAATAACAGTCCAGTGGGTTATAGTCCCTAGCTACTCCAAATAAGCTGCACAGTCTAGATTTAAGTGATTGTACAGAAAGTCTGGACAAGAGCAGAAAAAAGAAAGCACCGTCAGGTCAAAGCTGTGTAACCTTTCAGGCCCCCACAGGACCCAGAATAAATAAAACATTTAACAACTGTAGTTGTCATGTTTGCACAACAGTCTCAAAGGTAACTTGAGATATCCAGCATTGCAATATGCATAGTAGGATTAAATAATGATGATTATAATAATAAACATGAGACAAAAAAGACTATAATGAAGACAGAGCTAATGTTTCAGTGTGTGCAAGTGCATAGTTCCTTCGTAACTTACCCCATGGCTCTGTTAGGATCCAGGGACTCCTTATCTTCATTACCACATAAGATCCTTAGTCTGGCAGTGTGAAGTAATCCTGGACTCCTTTCAGCCTTGCAGCATCCTCCATAACTCTATACACACGGCTCTGGCTTTGGCACTGCAGGCTGTGTATTCTGGGAAGATGGTGACCTGTAGTTCCTCGTAGCTCAGCAGGGCTCACTCCCAGCCCTCCACAGGATTTCTATCACATCTCCATCATTGTGAAGCTTGGCGATGATCACTCATGACCCTCTCGGTCGGTTGCTCTTCTACCAGCAAACAAAAGTGTTTACTGGTCAATCCTTATGTCGCAATCCATCTGCAGCACTTCTTTAATAATTTTAGCAACTGTTGTTGGGGAGCTTGACTCCAGACGTTCTTCGATGCCAGCAATCTTACACCATCACATTCTCCCCTCCATGTCCTTGCCTGAAGCGTGGTCACCGCATCAGACCACGATGACCTTTCATGTCTTGCATGTCGGCTTTAATGTGGTCCACTTCAGTCTTGATGGCGGCCATGTTGTTAGATATTTTGACTCACTTCGCTTGTAGCTTTAACTTTAAAGGGTCAAAGTTCTCCAACAGCACATGTTTGAGCTCCTCTCTTAAAATTTTGGAAATGTCCTCCTTTAGAGATACTAAAATGTCCTCTTGAAGTTCTTCAGCCATACCTGGACTTTTACTACAAGTTGGAGAGGATTTGTCTGGGTCACCTGTTTCAGTCTGCTTTGTGGCTCTTGAAGCTTTTCTGCCATTTAGTTCAAATCAAAGTATACATTTAGAATGCTTTTTAACTTTTTGCGTATTCGGCTGGAGTTTGTGTTTTAATAGCTGTTTTAACTTAAAATATTATCATCCCGAAGGAGCGCACACATTCACCTTACTCCATGTCCCGCTAACTATTGCCCACTGAGATCTTCTTATGATGAAAAGAAACAAAGATGAGATGTGGCCGTTTTGGTCAAAAACTTGTAAAAGACATTACTGTATGTGCAATTGAAGGTGATATGGTAAGATCTAGTAAAATGTGTCTGTGCTTGGTGTATGTACCAAGTGTATTCACCAAATTTTAGTTTATCCATCCATCATCTTACCCACTTCATCCTTTCTGGGTCACGGGGTCACTGGTGCTCATGTTGAGCAGTCACTGTGCGAGAGGTGGGGGACACTGGACAGGTCTCCAGTCCATCACAGGGACACATAGAGACAAACGAGACAAACAACCATGCACTCTCTCAAGGATTTTTTTCAACTTATTCAGCTCTAGCAGCCCCCTTATATTGAGTTGCCTCCAAAATTATTAGCCATAATTAGTTGTAGATACGTAATAATCATTACTTTGTGAGAAATTCATTCAAATCTATTCACTAGTTCATGCGATATTTCAATTCACTTTATTCATATAGCACCATGTCACAACAGAAGTCGTCTCAGGGCACTGAACAGAAACATTCATATAACATTTAAAAAATATATATATACATACTGTATATA
>JBBPBX010026996.1:10649-27328 GCA_038048925.1 Garcialebias charrua
GTATATATATATATATATATATTATTATTTTTTTAATTTAATTTAATTTATTTTTTTTAATTTAATTTAATTTTAATTTAATTAATTTAATTTATATATACAGTATATATACACATAAGTTAATAACATTATTTATCTGAGGAGCAGACTCACTAACAAGAGACAAACACACACACATGCACAAAGGTGACAGGTGAAAATAAAGCAAGACATTGGAACAAAAGCATTATTTGTTTTTTATTATTATTATATTATTATTTTGTTTCTGAGTTTAATAAGGTAAATTTTTGGCCAGAGAGATGAAAGGAATGAAGGGCAGAGAAGGAGTAAATATTCTACATATAAACAAAAAATGAAAACGGTTCTGCTTTACTGAATGTGTTTGCAGGTCCTGCAGGGTCTGGACTACCTCCATGCAAAGTGTAAAATCATCCACACAGACATCAAACCCGAGAACATCTTGATGTGTGTAGATGATGCGTTCGTCAGGCGAATGGCGATGGAAGCAACTGAGTGGCAGAAAGCTGGAGCCCCGCCTCCATCTGGTTCAGCAGGTAGCAACACACAAACATTCAAATGACAAGCTAATTAGTTTGGAAAATGTGCTTTAAAGTACATTTAACATGAGGAAAGGGAGCAAGCAACAAATACTGGATTTTACACTGAGGTATAAGGTTCAGGTGTCACTGGTCTCACAGGTCTCTCTTGTAAATGAGTCCTCGAGGCTCAATGTCATTTATCTGTATAAATAAAGGTTGAATGAAAAAAAGGTTTAGGATAAACACAAGGTCGTGTATGTTTGTAGTTCTTGCCTAAATCAGCAAGAAGCTATTCTTAACCAGTGAAACTGTTTAGTTTTGTTATCATACATTTACACTAAAGTTGATTTATTTCACATGAAATACTAAAACGGAAATAAAGGAAAATAATTTAGGTTTGTCAGAAACAAACTCTGGCACCAAAGTCTGATTTTGTGTTTAATTTTTAATAATAATTTAGACTTCTGCATAAAGGTGACACCTGGGATATGTGTGGCTGGAAAACAACTCAAGTTCCTAATATGAAATTCACGTTTGCAACAAATTCAAGACTTGAATGCCTTGAAAAAAAACCTAGCAAAGTCCTTATTTTTCTTGAAAAAGGTGTTTGATGATAAAATTCATGCTACTAAAAAGGGATTCATAGATGAGCAGCTGCTTCCCTTTTTCTGACATTAAAGAGGTTTTTCTTGCCTTTCCTCCCCAGTTCTTGTCACTAGTTTTCGTCTGTATAAAAAGTCTCTACAAACTCAACATGAACCCTGTCCTCTTGCTGAACCTTGTTATGAGCTGTCAGCTGCTTACATCAGCCAGTCGAGTCTTTTGGAGCCAGTTATACATTTCTACATTTGTAAAAGACAAAACCACCAACTTTCAAAGCATGGAAGAAGTAGCCTGATTGAAGACACAGAAAAGTTCATGTATTTTTTTCACATTCACATAAGAATACACATGTACATAATCTCGTTTTCATCACATGTACCACATGCGGTGCAAATGACAATAAAGACTCTCTGACTCTGACTCTGACATGTTGTTTTGTGCTAATGGTGTTCAAAGTTAGCGAAAATGCTAATCCGCTAAACGGAAAGTTAGTTCAGTTATTAGTGGATTCATGGAACTGGGCCCTCCACTGGTTTATTGTTAGTAAAACAGTAAAGCATCTGATGTGCTGTTTTTCTGTCTATATCTTTCAGTTAGCACAGCCCCCCAGTACAAACCGGTGAGTACAGCTGATGTGAGTATGACTGCAAACAGAAACACACAAACATACACCACACAAAAACAAAAAGTGAAGAACAAGACACAAACATGTGGTTCTCTAAAGTTCATAGAATTTCACAGCTGCTAGAGAAACAGGAAAAGTGGCGAGTTCATCATTAAAAGACAATAGAAGCATGCTTAAAATAGACATTCCAATAAGTGTTTTACTACTTTCCTTTGTGTTTTATGGTGGATTGTAAATCCGAGATGTTTTCTGCTACCTACTGCAAGGAAATCATAAATTCTAAATGAAGAGAAAGTCAACAGTAAATACAGCTTCTCGTTTTTTTTCATCCTATAAAGATTTTTTTAACGGACCTACGTAAATCTGCATTTGCATAGATGGTAGACCAAAACACAAAGAAAAGCTAGTTTCAAAGAAATCTGACAATGTGTGGATTAAACCATCGGTTCCCACACTTTTCAACATAAAATACACACATTAAAGCTGCTATAAGTAATTTCTGGAACACGCTGGAACTTGGAAAAATTTTGAACAGAGATACGTTTCTGGTCCCTCCCCCTCAGAGCCATATATGGCACTGCCCCCCCTCGCTCTCGCTGTAATTCAGCTCAGCTTCCTTAACTCCGCCTCCACTTCATGTCCTGTCGCAGCAGCTGCGAATTTCTGTGTTTATATGTTAATAAAACGTTCTAAAAAATAAAATAAAAACATGGAGCGCTGGTCCAGCACACCAGAACACCAGCAAATCTGCAGAGCCTCGCGCAGCCACATTGAACCCGAGTTTAATTCGCTCGTGACAAATTCATTCATTTCCTCATGATTTCAGTTATGGAGTCAGCGAGGAGGAAGGGATCACTTGACTTTTGGCAAAAAAACAAAAGAAAAGTCCAGATCAGGGATGAAGAAGGGGAATTTAATACATTTGTGTCACATACAAAACAGTTTTGCATCGCTTTGCAATCCTTTGAATAAGAACGTGCGCGGCCGCTGCGGGCTGGGACGGGGGGCGTGGGTTAGGAGCGTGAGAAGTGAGAAGCTCTGTTTTTATTGGCTGGTTAACGGCGGGTCACTGTGGCTTTTTAGAAATGCTTTTAGAGAAGCAAGGGGACTATAGTTTTTTTTCAGAGATTACTTGTCTAACATCAGTCTGTCAGGAGATAGTGACAGAGTGAAGAAATATGTTAAAAAATATTGTTAGAAAAGTTACATACAGCACCTTTAAGTTTGGCAGAGACTCGTGACACAAACAGTTTTTGGCTGAAGTATTTAGGCCATTTCTCCTTAGGAGTGACAAGGATGGAGAAGATTAGGAACAAGCTCATCAGTGGACAGCACCGGTTCAATAACTGGGAGATCAAGTTAGAGACAGACATGTCCAGAGGAGGGACAGTGGTTTGGACATGTCCAGAGGAGGGACAGTGGTTTGGACATGTCCAGAGGGGGGGCAGTGGTTTGGACATGTCCAGAGGAGGGACAGTGGTTTGGACATGTCCAGAGGAGGGACAGTGGTTTGGACATGTCCAGAGGAGGGACAGTGGGTATATTGGTAGAAGGATGTTAGAAATGCAGCTGCCAGGAAAAAGACAAAGAGGTGGTGTGCACAGACATTTTGGGGGGCAAGTGCTCAAATAAAATAAAGGGCACCTTGTGCAGCACATAAGAGCTTCGGTTGCCTTGGCAGTTTGAGATTGATTACATGTGCATCTTGTATTTTATGTATTTCTATTTCGTGTCATCACTCAAACCTCCTCCTATAACCACATCACTTCTGTCCTGCAGCAGCTCCACTGGCTCCCAGTTAAATCACGCGTTGTCTGAGAGGGTTCTCGTGCTGTTTGATCAAGGACGCTAACACAATGGGATCACATGACTGTATGTGTCCCTGTCCTTGTGTGTTGCTTTTATTCAGCATCTTCAGCAAACAGCCTCCAGATCTTGTTCAGACTTTTGATTTGAATTCAGATGTTCTGTCATGAATTATACATCGGAGATTGTAGCATCACTTTGTTTTTCTAATCAAAACCAGGGGAAAGTTCAATAAGGAATCACAGCACTTGCATGTCCTAAATGAATGTATGGTGCTCACTGCATTCCTGTTAGAGCTTTATGCTAAGATCATTTTATGTTGAGAAAAGAGATATTTATATCTGCTTTGGTCAAACCTTGAAAACAATGTTATGTGCGATGCCATACAATATTGAAGTTGTTGCACAACGTCCAGCAGAGGTAAGTCAGGCCCTCTGGACGGTTTGTTTGTGTTGAGACGGTTCCTCTTTCATCCAAAAGACTTCTTCAGTCCGAGGAGCCACAACAAACTCAGTCTTAAAAGCACCTTCTCATAGTGGGTCAACCAGTTTGATGGTGCTCAGATGGTGTCTGGAGTCCACCCTCTCCCCCGCCGACTCGTCTGAGGCAGCCATGACCTTTGAACCACTTTGGCCATGACTGCAGACGGACTCCAGAAACCATCTCATCACCATCAAACTGGTTGACCTTCTACCGCATGTGAAGGTGCTATTTAAAAGACTGAGTTTGTTGTGGCTCCTCAGACTGATGAAGTCCTTTGGATGAAAGACAAAACGTCTCAACACAAACAACCCGTCCAGAGGACCTGACTTTACTATGATGGCTTTTTTACCTGTATTATTGAGCATGAACTTTGATGTTGCACCATGTGTTCACTTTAATGCGTTGTAAATTACTCTCAGCTACACCACATCGAGGTTAGGCCACAATTTGTAAAATCGACTGAGGTAAAGATAGTTTCTGTGTTTGCTGAGGCAGCTTAGCTTTGGTAGTTATTTTAAATTGAGTTGATTCTTTAAATGAATCAGATGTTGATGTACACCCACTGATTACTTTGTGAGGCTTTCTTTCATTAAAATCCATCCAGTTGTTAAGGATATATTTTGCTAACAGACAAATACACACAGATACGAGTAAAGACATTATCACCTGTCTTTTAGCAGCAAGTGATTAAAGTGTGTTGTTCTTGTGGAAATCAAATCACCTAGAACACGACTGTAGATGATTAGAGTATGATTATAGAAACTCCTAACAATAATTCAGCTGTCTGCAGTGACAGTCATATGCATCGTCACCAAATGAATCTTTATTTACCAAACATACACTGGACACGTTATCCTATAAATATTTATCTTAATAAAGCACTCTTTATGCCCCGAGTACCAGCTTTTTACATTTTTTTGTCTTGTGCGTTTTTCTTCCACTCCAGATGGGAAAGATCTCCAAGAACAAGAAGAAGAAGCTGAAGAAGAAACAGAAGCGGCAGGCGGAGCTGCTGGAAAGACGGATGTTGGAGATCGAAGCCTTGGAGAGAGAGGCTGAGGTCAAGGAAGAGAAGGTGAAGGAAGTGGAGGACAAGAATGTTGCTGAAGAGTCGTCCCCGCTGCAGTCAGCTCCTCCACCACTGGGCCCGGGCATGGCCCTCGAAGAGAGCGATGAGGAGGAGGACGATGAGGAGGACGGGGAAGATGAGGAGGAGGAGGGAGGAGAGCAGGAGAGACCCGTCAGGTTGACTAATCATACAAGTATGTTTTTTTTCTTGTTGTGCTCTTGTTTTTTATTTATTGAACCTTTATTTATGCAGGTAGTGTCATGGAGTCATGAGGACTCATCTTCAAGAGAGGCCTGTTTGGGAGCAGGTGGTGGGGGTTAAGGGCCTTGCTCAAGGGCCCAGAGTGGGGCAAATGAGGGTGGAGGCAGGTGTGGGTGCTTCACCTTCTCCATCCACATTTTAATGTTGTCGGACCAGGGAGTCAAACCGGCAACCTTCCGATCCCACCTTCTCTGACCTCTACGCCACCACTCCCACTCTTACTAGGTTCTGGGAGATAAATTATTTTATCGCTGGCAGAAATTTGTGAATGAATTTGTTTTGCTCCAGCATGACGAGCACACTCCTTTAGTGACTATAGTTGTTGTGTTTACTGTTCTGAGTCCCAAACATCAACTTCCCTGTTCAGGTGAATTAAAACGTAACTTGATAATGAGACTCGACATTATTCTAAAGAGTGAACTTGATCAACTGGAGAGCAGAGTTGTGTTCTGTCCCTCACATCTTTTACTGTCCCTTAAAAGAGGTTTAACAAATAACTTACTACAACTCATTGATGTTATGTTGTAAATGACATTTAAAATTAAAATCCTTCAAACCTCAGATCAGGGGATCGATGAGGCTTTCATCTGTCTGGACTGATGCCGTAGATCCGAGTTGCTAAAGGGATTCTGGGATTGTGCCTGTCCAGTCCTCACATGTTAGAGATCTGGGCAGCACGGTGGCACAACTGGTAGAGCTGCTGCCTCTCAGCGAGAAGGTTGCCGGTTCAAATCCCGGTCCGGGGCCTTTCTGGGTGGAGTTTGCATGTTCTCCCCGTGCATGCGTGGGTTTCCTCCGGGTACTCCGGTTTCCTCCCACAGACCAAAAAACATGCTTGTTAGGCTGATTGGTGACTCTAAATTGACCCTAGGTGTGAGTGTGAGAGTGGATGGTTGTTTGGTGTGAGTGAGACAGGTCCCTCTTGTAAATGAGTCCCCGTGACTCAACGAGGCTAGCCTGTATAAATAAAGGTTGAATGAATGAATGAATCTGGATTAGGTTCACGACAGTCTCTCTCTAGGTTGCAGAAGTACTTGGTGTCTGTGTCACTCTAACTGGCTGTCAGACCCTGTACAACCAAAGTGTGAGCTTTGCTTGAACCCTGAGCAGAAAGTCGAGATCTTTCTTTGTGCTTTTTGGACTCTGCCATTTTGTCTCCCTTCTTGTTTTAGGTGTTCACAATTTGTAGTCATTGAACTAAACTCATCAAGCTGAGTGTGAAGTGTCTCCGTGCACGAGTCTTCTACGTCTGAGACTGTAGTTCTTGACTAGAATAGGGTGGCATGCTCCCTCCAGGGTCGAGGTGAGTTCACCTCAGCCAGAGGAGTTCAAATACTTTGGAGCGATAGGATGGAGCAGAAGATGGACTGATGGATCTGGACCTTGATCACAATAATGAAGGAGTTGCTCTAGTCACTTGTGGTAAAGAAGCTGAGCTGAATGGTATTTACTGGTCCACCTACTACACATTCCAACCCTCAGTTATGATGTGGATCATGACCAAAACATTAAGATCCTAGAAACAAGGAGCGTTCTTCATATGCTGCCTGGGCTCTTGTTATAGACTGGGTGAGGAGCTCCATCATCTTGGGCGTAGCTCAGAGTAGAGATGCTGTTCTTCTCTATCGAACGGAGTCAGCTGAGGTGGTTCAGGCACCTGTTAGTATGCCTCCTCGTGGAGGTTTCCATGCACGTCTACTGGGAGGAGACCACGGGACAGACCTAGGAAACACTGGCAAGACTATCCCCTCTGGCCAAGGAACTTCTTGGGATCTTGGCTCACAGGGAAGAGGAGTTTCTGGGTTATCCTTCTGGATGTGTTACCTCCGAGATCTGACTTCAGATAAGGGACAGAAAAAGGATGGGTTGCTGTATGGATGACTTTTTATTTGGAAATATTTAATTTAGTGTTTATTGTTCATATCAAAGTCAAAGTCAACTTTATTGTCAAAACTGCAATATGTACAGGACATACACAGGATTGAAATTGCATTTCTCTCTGTCCCTCGGTGCAACAGTAAACATTTAAACACTAAAACATTTAATAAACATAAGCATAAAATGAAATAACAAAAGTGTAATACTATCCTGAGTTTTTTGCATAGCAGTATAAATGTGTAAAAAGTATATCTATAAAATAAAATGAAGGTTCTGGCATTGACATTTGTAATAGAGTGACAAAGCAGCATATAAGTTTATGTACACAGTATATGTATGAGGTAGTTGATATTGGTATAGAGGTAAAGTGGCATATGCAATAAGGCTAGTAAAAAAAAATATATATATATAGCAGTAGTGTAGATATAAAAAGTAGTGTAAATGTAAACAGTAGTAATAAATGTAAACAGTAGTGATAAATGTAAATGTAAACAGTAGTATGACTATAGGCAGTACCGGTAATGTAATACAAACATTAGTGCAAAATGAGAAGTGCAAACTGAATGAGCACATGACCGTGAGTTGAGTGAATAACCCGTTTGATGACACAGAGTCCAGTGTTAAAAACTTTGTGTTGAGTGGTAATGTGTGAGAAAGTTTTTTGTGTTAAGGCAGTTCAAATGGGAGGGGAGGCAGAGCAGGCAGAGTGTTTAGCATCCTGACTGCCTGATGAACAGAGCTGTCTCTCAGTCTGCTGGTTCGAGCCTGGAGACTCCTCAGTCTCCTCCCTGATGGCAGCAGTCTGAAGCAGCTGTGTAGTGGGTGTGTGGGATCACCTGCCATGCAGAGGGCTTTCCGAGTGAGGCGTTTGCTGTGTAAGTCCTGCAGTGAGGGCAAGGAGGTGCCGACAATCTTCTCAGCTGCTCTCACGATGCGCTGGAGGCTCTTGCGGCAGGATGCAGTACATGCACCAAACCACACAGTGATGCAGCTGGTCAGGACACTTTCTATGGCACCTCTGTAGAAGGTGCACATGATGGGGGTTGAAGCTCCAGCCCTTTTCAGCTTGCGGAGAAAGTAGAGACGCTGGTGAGCCTTCTTGGCCAGTGATGCAGTGTTCCTGCTCCAGGACAGGTCCTTTGAGACGTGCACTCCCAGGAACTTGGTGCTGTCCACTCTCTCCACTGCGGTGCTGTTGATGGTCAGAGGGGCATGTTGGGCATCCCTCTTCCTGAAGTCCACAACAATCTCCTTTGTCTTCTCCACGTTGAGAGTGAGATTGTTGTGTCCGCACCACAAGGCCAGGCGGCTCACCTCGTTCCTGTAGTCCGTCTCATCGTTGTTGCTGATGAGACCTACCACTGTTGTGTCGTCCGCAAACTTGATGAAGTGGTTGGAGCTGTATGATGGTGTGCAGTCGTGTGTTAGCAGGGTGAATAGAAGGGGGCTCAGCACACATCCTTGTGGGGCCCCTGTGTTCAATGTGATGGTGCTAGATGTGTTACTCCCGACCCGCACTGTCTGTGGTCTCCCGGTCAGGAAGTCTAGCAGCCAGTTACACATTGGTGTTCAGCCCCAGACTGTCCAGTTTAAGGATATGTGTGTGTGAGCAGCTTCTTTAACATCTTTAAAAACTATTGTACCATATTTTTGTTGACTGCTGATGGAGCCAGATGTTAGTGTTATTGATGATACAGTAGATGGTTCTGAGTTGATTCTAACTAAAGTGATTTTTTTAAAGCAGAGCAGTCACTGTCTCAAATCTGCATCATGAATCATCCTGTAAGTGTATACAGCTTTATGCAGCCTGTGAATGAAAAGAATGTGGACTCATTCTAATCGCTTGGCCCACACAAGTCCTACTGTGCATGAGAAGGAAAGCAGATCCACAGAAACAAATAAAAAATGGAAACTCTTTCTCTGTCTGCCTCCTCTACCCGTCTCTTTCATTTTCAGATGATCTATCTTTTAGATCCTTTTTTTTTCTAGTCGTTTCTCTCTTCATCATACTTTTCTCTTCGCCTACACTGTCTTTGACTGGACTAGCTGTGTATCCCCTTCCCACCCACTCACTGTGTTTTCTGTTTCTCTCTGTGCGTAAGGTGCAGCGCCTCCCCAGGAGCAGTGTGAAGAACCTCACACCCCTGTTGATGACGCAGGAGAAGAGGCAGAAGAAGAAGATGATCCTACGCCGGTCGCTGAGAAAGATGCCCCCATTCCCCCCATCTCAAAAGAGGGTAATGGAGATTCAGCACAAACAGAGGTGGAGGAGGACAATGGGACATCAACGGAGACGGAGGAGAACGTGGAGGAGGAGAAGACAGAAGAAAGGACAGAGGAGGAAGAAGAAGAACAACAAAAAGAGGAAGAGGGGGAGGAAAAGGGAGATAAAGAGGCTGAGACAGAGGATCTGAAAAGTGAGAGCAAATCAGAGGCAGTGGTGGAAGTAGAGGTCTCAAAAGAGCAGGAGGAAGAGGAGTACGAGGGGGAAGATGAGGAAGACGACACGACAGCTGACCTCCTCACAGACAGCACCTCCCCAATCAAACCCCTCAATACAAAGACAAACTGTGTTAAAACCAACGGGCACGTTCTGTTAGGCTCTGAGAAACCCCGACCAAACCCCGGCACCCCTCTGCCTCCTTCGCCCACCCCCGAGCCGCTCCTCTGCCCCCTCGTAGAGTCGGAGCTCAGCTACACAGACA
Source organism: Garcialebias charrua (assembly GCA_038048925.1). Taxonomy (NCBI): domain Eukaryota; kingdom Metazoa; phylum Chordata; class Actinopteri; order Cyprinodontiformes; family Rivulidae; genus Garcialebias; species Garcialebias charrua. The sequence continues at coordinate 20,619 of JBBPBX010026996.1, forward strand.
GAGACGTGTCTCTCAGCTCTGGCTACGAGCTGCACAACGGTGAAGTGGCAGGGCCAGGACTAACCAACGGCTCCAGCGAGCAGCATCAGGACAGGGGGGCCCTGTTCCCTGACCTGCCCCTTGATCCTGAGCCAGGAAACCCCGTTTCAGGTGGGACAGTGGACATTGGAACAGACCCCTCATCAAACAGCCCCACTGCAGACCGCAGTCGCACTGTGTCATCCTCGAGCACTGGAGACACGCCTAAAGGTGAGCTGTGGCATTGTTGTACGTCATGAAGTGGATCAATTCTGACTGAAATGCAGAAGTTCAAGGGAACATTTTGCATTTGGCAACTGAATTTGTACATGTAGTTGTATAAAAAATAGAAGGTGTTTGTATTTACACTGAAACACCTTTGTGCATGTTTTTTGCTCAGCATCAATACATTAGCAGAGCATCACTTGCTATTTGTAGGCAGTGGAGGTGACAATGGTTTCCACACAGCTCATCATCTGGAGGCCAGGACACTGTTCTTTAAACCATTCCAAACAATGGTTTCAGTGGGACATTTTATCCAGCTGAAAAACGACACTGCCAAAGGATCAATAGCTTGAAGAGATCTAAAAAACTAAGTCTGGTCCTCTGAACATTCAAAAAACAAAACAAAACAAAAAAGTAGAAACGTTTCGTCTTTCGTCCGAAAGACTTCCTCAGTATTCAGCTCAGTCTTATAAATAGCACCCTCTCACAGTGGATCGACCAGTTGGCTGATGACAGCTGAAACCAGCTGCTCACATGATCAAGGAGGACCATCAGCCTAACGATGGATCATTAACACCCTGATGGTTGTTTGCTATTCACAGAGGGCTGAGTGATACTAGCAATAACAGCATTGTAAGAGGGGGACAGTTGAACCCGGAGGCCTCCACCTCTGTTTAATGATGGACGGTTTCTTTTCACAAAGATGGCCTCCTTTACTCCTCTCTCAAACCATTGTTCCTCTCTATCAAGGATGTGAACATCTTCATCCCTGAAAGAGTGACCTCTGACCTGGAGATGAGTGTAGACTGCAGAGTCCTGACCTGATGATGTTGATCTTCTGTGCTGGGCCATCCTTTTGGCCAGTGGCTGTTTAGTTTCCCGATATACCCTCTGGAGGAGGGACAGTTATAGTTGCCAAGTCCGTTTATTATAACCGACTTTGGGCTTGTTTTTTCTACAATTGCTTATAAAAAAAATTTTTTTGGGGGGGGCTTGTTTTTCTGTCAGAGTGAAAGCAAAATACAAGTGGTAGGTAGTTTGTCCCTTCACGCTCCCCTTCCACGGATGTTGCGTCCAGGCGGATGTTACGTTCAGGTGCAGTTGGCGCCACAGATATATAAAAGCTAGATCCTGCATTGCCTGGTCGCCTGCTCTACTCAGTGTAACCTGTTTGACAGGTGCAATGAAGGATCTGCACGTTTAATCAGTCATAGCTCGCTGAATACTAAACTTATTCTTACGATTTTTCCTTCTGTAAATCTTAGACGTACAGCCATTAAAGCTGAACACATGGTTCAGTGTATTTAAATATTCTTGGTGGGTTCAAAAAACGTTCAATACAAAAACAGCTGGACTTTATTTGTAACAGAAGACGTTTCGCTCTTCAAATAAACCTTCTGTTACAGTTAACCTTCCTTCTGTTAACCGTCTTCTGTTACAAATAAAGTCCAGACGTTTTTCTATTGAACGTTTTTTGAATTGATCATGTCCTGGATGATAGATAATCTTCACCAGCATAATCTTGGTGGGTTAACATTAACACTAATAAAATATGACAAGTTTTGCAAAACTCAGTCTGTCTGTCTGTCTGTCTGTCTGTCTGTCTGTCTGTCTGTCTGTCTGTCTGTCTGTCTTGTCTGTCTGTCTAATCTAATCTATCTACTGTATTAATCTAATCTATCTACTGTATTAATCTAATCTATCTAATCTATCTAATCAATCTAATCTATCTAATCTATCTATCTAATCTATCTATCTATATATATATACATACAGGTAGTCTCCGACTTACGAACGAGTTCCGTTCCTACTAGGGATGCTCGATATTGACTTTTTTGCCGATATTTGATATGCCGATATTGTTTAACACTTAATTTCCGATTACGATATTAACCGATATTACAAACCGATATTAAGGTGAAATTATATATCTCCTGTCAGGGACATTTTGTCTGCTTTATTGTGTTGCCCCACTGGATACATTCCATAGGCAAACAGTCTGTAGAAAATAAGAACCATTTCAACTGAAGTTATGGAAAAACTGCCATATTTATTTAAAAAAAAAACTTAAACAATAGGTTGGATCATGCTCTCCCTGAGATAATCCTGACAATACCCACTATAGCTAGGACAAATTTGACTTAAATAAAATTAAACATTGTAGCTGTAAAAGTGCTTGGAACATGTAATGTCAACTAAAATAACAAGTAAAATGTACAGCCAACTATAATTTTTCATTGTTAAATAAAATGTGGCTGGCAACAATAACATTTTGAAAACTGCACATTTCTATGAGGTACAAACAACACTTGAGAAATGAGGTAAACTGCAAAGAAAAGAAACAAAAGTGCACAAATATGGACAGCCTTGGCTGCCCATCACTTGGCCATACAGTCATTGAAATTATAAACTCGGCTCAATCAGCCCTGCTCCATATGAGCAAAATCAAAAAGATGCTATATCAAAGTGGTGTGCAATAAAAACAGAAAGGCACACAGTTTCAGTCCAGACCTTTCAGATTAGAAAATAAAGTCCTTTACACAGTTGAATTAGGCTGAAAGATTGATGAGCCCATTTAACTGGCCATAACTATAATAAAAAAAAACAGTACTTTACAGGTACAGTACAAAACAGATAAATAAAAATATAATTTCTTACTTTGAGCTGATCAAGCTTGTCTCGTCTGTTTGCACGTCCGAGCACGTCGGAGCTCCGTACCTTGTGCTGCTCCTGCTGTTTAGAGGAAGGACTGTTAGCTTGTTAAGTCCATACATTTGAAGCCATAAAAAGAGTTTACTTTAATAAACTTACCGAAAGCCGTTTCTCCGCGGTGTTCGTTCATCCAAAACAAGCTGACCGCGTTAGCTGTTGTTAGCCGCCGCCATTAGACCTGCACTCATTAGCTCCGTGCTAACGAGTCCATCCATCCAAAAAAGGCTGTCGGAGCTGCTTCTCCACGTTAGCTGGGTGTCCATCCGACATCTTAGGCTGCTAGGCGGACATCGAGACGAGCTCCCGGCCGCCGCGCGTCGGTTCGGTTCTGGTGGACCGCGTTAGCTGTTGTTAGCCGCCGCCATTAGACCTGCACTCATTAGCTCCGTGCTAACGAGTCCATCCATCCAAAAAAGGCTGTCGGAGCTGCTTCTCCACGTTAGCTGGGTGTCCATCCGACATCTTAGGCTGCTAGGCGGACATCGAGGCGAGCTCCCGACCGTCAGTTCGGTTTGGTGTCTCTGGGTCCGCTTAGCATTTAGCGTTGAAGAGTGTAAACCGTTAGCAAGAGTGGGCTAGCCACTGTCACCAATCGAGCGCCGGTAAACGTCTCTGGACCCCAAGCGTTGTTGCCAAACCCAGGTGTTATTTTATCGGGCTTTTGTTATCGGAAGAGAAACCGATACCGATATGTAGAGATTTTACATTTTTATGCCAATTTCGGTCCGGTAATATCGGTAGGCCGATATTATCGGACATCCCTAGTTCCTACGCATCATTCGTAAGTCGAAAATTTGTAGGTCGGGGACCACCTGTATATACCACACGAGCCGCCACTGATACACGTACATGTACGGTAATGAACAGTTACCAAGTTACCAAGCACTTCACCTATCCTAACACAGCTACATACATAATTCTAAAAAACAAAAAATAAATTTCTTACTTTGAGCTGATCAAGCTTGTCTCGTCTGTTTGCATGTTAGCTCTTGCACGTCCGAGCTCCACAGCTTCGTGCAGCTCCACGCGGTCCAAACGGTTTACAGGAAGGACTGTTAGCTTGTTAACGCCATACATTTGGAGCCAGAAAAAGAGTTAATAACTTACTGAAAGCCGTTTCTCCGCAGTGTTCGTCCATCCAAAACAAGCTGCCCGCGTTAGCTGTTGTTAGCCCCCGCCATTAGCTGCACTCGTTAGCCCATCCAAAAGGGTGTCGGCGCTCGCTGTTTCTCCACATTAGCTCGGTGTCCTCCGACATCTTAGGCTGCCAAGCGGACATCAAGGCGAGCAGATGGCCTCTCCGCCGCCTGTCGGCTCGGTGTCCCTGCCCACGTTAGCTCCTCCATTAGCTGTGTGTTAGCCCTGCCCATGAGCTGGTGTTGTCGGCGCGGCGTGGTGGGAGCGATCGGCGGAGCAATCGGCGGCTCCTGCTCCAGGCCTGAGACGTCCAAAGAGTTCACCGAGCGTTTCCAGCTAATTTATTCGTATGAGGCAACCTCTGATCTGACACACGGTCCTCCAAAGCCAGCTGCCGAGTGCCGAGACTGGAACTAAACGTAAAATGGCTAACACAGCGGCATTTCCGGAAACCGCCGGAAGCTGCGCAAATATTATAAAATTATAGTTTTTATAATATTATTATTTATAAAGCCTTTAAAGGTCAACTGACATGATTTTTCTACTATTCATAAAATTGCTCAAAATATATATATTAATATGTTCGTTTTTGCAAACAAAATGATAAATCACTTTAATTTTGCTTTAAAAGTGATTTTGAACTTCAAGCCGTGTTTAAAGGAGACCACATATAGGTCTTTAAAATTTTTATGTTATGTCTGTGTGCTATCTTGACAATATTAATTCATTTTAATACACAAAATAATTCTTAGATAATCAATTATACCCTTTTTAATTCTGCCATTTTTAACTTTCGTTTTGAACGACCGGTTTCTGATACAAGTTCTGAAGTCCACGCCCTTCAACGATCTGTTAACGCCCTCTGTAACAGCCAGTATCTGTAATGTGTTGTTGTTTTAAAATTAGCTCTTTTTTTATTACTCATTTGACTTACTGTTAGTGCTAGCTTAAGATAACTTACCGAAACCCGTCTGAGCGCGCCGCAATTTGCTGCTCCTTTTAGCATGAGACCACCCGAATCCGAAGCTAATGTTAGCTTGTTCCTCTTCCGGTGTTCGCCAGCTCCGCTCGTTGCACGCGGCGATTTTGGGAGTTATCGCTGTTCCAGTCAAGACAACACAAAGTTCACCAAGTGTCTCCCGTAAATTAATCCGTAAGGAGAAGGTCCTCGCTGCTGCGAGGCTGCTGCGAGGCAGCAGCGAGGCTGTACAGTTGAAGCTCCGCTCCATCCGCCAGAAGAGGGTCCCGTTGCCGCCGGTCCCTACGCCGGGGGTCTGCTCGTTTAATTTTTGCCGGCTGCGCGTTGGGAGCGATCGCAAATACACTAAAAATTGAACTAAAACATAAAAATAACAATTATACTTTATTTATAAAGCCATTTAAAAAAAACACAGCTGCAACAAAGTGCTGTACACATGAAATTAAGAACATATAAACAAAAGATGAGATGAAATCATGAAAAACAACAGTCATGTGTTTAATACAGAAGTGGGTTGAGCCTAACCAGGGGTTGCTAGGTGAGGGGCTGGACTCAGGTTGGGGTGGGTTGTGGCTGCGGTTGGCTGCGGTTGGCTGCGGTTTGTGACGTCACAAACCGCAGGAAGTGCAAAACGAACTGTATTTTATCAAAGATAAATAAATCTACTTAGAGTAAATAAACCACTGGGTGCATTTTTTTGGCCTTAGGACTGTTTTTTTTATGAAGTAAATACCCAAAGTTGAGTAAAAAAAACATTAAAAAGTGAATTTTGAATATGTGGTCCCCTTTAATCATGGGAAATCCGATTACACACGAACGCACCATCTGTGACGTAGTGTGAGGCAGAGCTCTGGGCTTGTCAAAGTGCGCGGGTATGAGCAGCTCAACATGAAGGTAAGTCTGATACAGCATCAGACCTAAATTAGATCCTGTTGTTTCTTGTTCCATCACCCAAACTATTTTCTGCTTCCCAAAATGAAGACAAATAGCTCAAATCTTCACATAGATTGCTAAATTCGTTGGGTTTTAAATTGTCCGCTATTAAAGAGACCAGAGCCCTCTGCCTCACACTCTGCACACTACGTCACAGATGGTGCGTTCGTGTGTAATCGGAAGTTCAAAATCACTTTTAAAGCAAAATTAAAGTGATTTATCATTTTATTTGCAAAAACGAACATATTTAAATGTTAAAATATATATATTTTGAGCAATTTTATGAATAGTAGAAAAATCATGTCACCTTTAAAACAACCACAGCTGCAACAAAGTGCTGTACACATGAAATTAAGAACATTAAAAATAATAAAAATAATAATTTAATTTCATATTTTTATTAATTATGATAAATTCGTAAAGTCGGAACTTCGTAAGTCGATGTCGTCGTAAGTCGGGGACTACCTGTATATATAGATATATACTTATAAAGATAGAGATATGTCTCACTCTGTGTGTGTATATATACGTTATATCACTGTCATATATATACTCTACACAGTTTAATCATTTTCTTATGTACACACATTATATTGTCATCTTATGCTATATACATTATATCTATTTTATATATACACATCTCATGTGTATATATATATATATATATATATATATATATATATATATATATATATACATATATATA
>JBBPBX010026996.1:27437-37640 GCA_038048925.1 Garcialebias charrua
ATATATATACACACATGTATATATATATAATTTTTTCATTTATAATTTTTTTTTTATTTGTACGCATCCTTTATGATTGTCTGTTGTTGTCATCACTCTTTGTTTAAAATTCAGGTCTCTCTGGTAAATGAGTCAGAGAGGCTTAATGGGATTAATTTGTATAAATAACAGTTGAATTAATGTTACATATGCAAAATGTATTTTTATTTTTTTAGAATGTAAAAGTATGTTATTCAAAGTGTTAAGCATAATTTTGATGTTTATATATAATGCCATAATAAATAGCAGCATAATACTGTAAATGTATGTTTATACTGTTTAAAAACTGCCTCTGTTTTCACAATATGGAGGGTTGCCAGTTGGGCTTGTTTTGGGCTTGTTTTCAAAGAGCTCTTGTTTTCATGGAGCTGGTTGTTTGTTTCTCTCGCGAGATCTGGCAACACTGGGGACAGTTGAACCCGGAGGCCTCCACCTCTGTTTAATGATGGACGGTTTCTTTTCACAAAGATGGCCTCCTTTACTCCTCTCTCAAAACATTGTTCCTCTCTATCAAGGATGTGAACATCTTCATCCCTGAAAGAGTGACCTCTGGCCTGGAGATGAGTGTAGACTGCAGAGTCCTGACCTGATGATGTTGATCTTCTGTGCTGGGACATCCTTTTGGCCAGTGGCTGTTTAGTTTCCCCGATGTAAGACTGATCACCTTTAAGTAGAATTATTCATTTTGTGATGTAGTTTGTGTATTACAGTTAGAAAAATAAGTAGAATTATTCATTCTGTGAAGTTGCTTGAAGGTTATCATTGGTTGAACAAACTGTGAAATAAGGGGCAGATATAATAAGATTTCATCTTCTTTCTGCTCCCTTCATTTTATCCTACTTGTATTCTTGTATCTGATGAAACTGTCTTGTATTGTTCTTTTAAAATGAATGAATAAACATCAATCAATCAATCAATCACAGCCCTCCTGACACTGAACAGCATCCATCCATTATCTTTTACCCGTTTCTTCCATTTTGGGTCACGGGGGTCGCCGGTGCCCATATCCAGCAATCACAGTGCGAGGGGCAGGGTACACCCTGGATGGGTCGCAAGTCCATCACAGGGCCACATAGAGACAAACAAGACAAACAACCATTCACTCTCTCACTCACACCTAGGGACAATTTTAGAGTTACCAATCAGTCTAACATGCATGTTTTTGGTCTGTGGGAGGAAACCGGAGTACCCGGAGGAAACCCACGCATGCACGGGGAGAACATGCAAACTCCACCCAGAAAGGCCCCCGGACCGGGATTTGAACCGGCAACCTTCTCGCTGAGAGGCAGCAGCCCTACCAGTTGTGCCACCGTGCTGCACTGAACAGCATACACAATATTACTCTGTTTGTGCCGGGGGACTGGATCTTTGGGATGAACCAGTCTTTAATGTATTTTGGGGTTTAAAAGCCACTGGGACGTTGTGTTTAGAAAATAAACGTCTCAATGTCTCTGAAACTCCTGCAACATCTGGAATGACCACTGGTCTGGGTCTGGGTTCCTTCTTTTCACCTGATGGCTGCTGGAGTCCTGTTTGGGTTTCTTCTCTGCTTTCAGGAAGGCCCAGTTAGGATATCCACATTTCTCTAGAGCCTGTTTTGTGTGTGATTTCTCCTTCTGTCTGGCTGCTGAGTTAGTGGGGACGCTGTCTGCTCTGTGGTACAGAGTCCTGATGACTCCTAACTTGTGCTCCAGAGGGTGATGGGAGTCAAACTGTAAATACTGGTCTGTGTGTGTGGGTTTGCGGTACACCTCAGTACCAGACTTAGCTTTTTTAGATTTTTCTACCTGGATTATTGAGCATGCATCAGGGTAGCTTGAAGAGATGTTTGAGGGTTGTAACAATCACAGGTCTGGTCCCAGCATTATCTTTAAGGTGGTATCTCTCTGAGTTGTTGCTGTTGGTCGACTGCATTCATGAGGTAGTTCCCAAATTTTCTCAGGGTTTTCAGAGGTTCTAAATTTATTGGTGTGACTCAGTCATATTGCTCTAATTTTGAACATGGTCTAAAATTAGTGTGGTCCACCTTTTTCAGAATAATCACAATGCTGTGGTTGTCTCAAAACATCTCAAGTTTTTTATATATTTTTTATTTATTTATAAAAGTTATTGTTCATAAACTAATGCACTTTGACAGTCCTGCAGCCCTGAATGTTCAGGCCTAAAAACATGTCTATGATAAACAATTTATTTAAGGAATAGTCCAAACCTAGCCTGGTTAAAACCAGACCCTTGTCCTTCACTTCGCTTCGTACTAGGGTCTGGACTTTCTGTTATAGAGAACCGATTCTTGCTGGAGGCGTGGCCTCTGCTGAGGAACAAAACCATTGGATCTTAGAAAAATTTTGAACAGGGAAAAGCATTCTGCTCCCTCCCCCTCAGAGCCATATATGGCTGCTCCCCCGTGGTCTGGTGAACTTGACTTCAGCTCCGCCTCCTGCTGCATTTTCTCTCGCTGCCCGCTGCATATTCTGTGTTTATATGTTAATAAAACGTTCTAAAAAATAAAATAAAACCATGGAGCACTGGTCCAGCACACCAGAAGACCAGGAAATCTGATGGGACTCGGGCAGCAACGTAAAACCTGACTTTAATTCTCTCGTGACAACCTGAGGCATTTCCTTGTTCATTTGCACTCAGCGGAGGGAGAGGAGGAGGGAGGAGGGAGCGATCACTTGACTTTTGGCCAAAAAACCCAAAAGAAAACTCCAGATAAGGGATTAAGAAGGGAAATTAATACATTTGTGTCACATATAAAACAATCCTGCATCGCTTTGCATCGCTTTGAATGAGAACATGCGAATGCTAGCTGGCTGTGCGCTGGGACAGGTGGGGGCGTGGGTTAGGGGCCAAAAACTCCGCCCTTTCTGTTCTCTGATTGGTCCGGTCAAAAATCAGCCGGAGGAATCCTTCTCTATGGGAGAAGTCCCAGACGGAGCAGTGAAGGGAAATGAGAATTGAGCGGAGCTGTGCAGGAAGGCGAGGGCCAGGCTAGTCCAAACCATCTTCATTTAATAAATGTACTCTAGCAGATTAAATCATAAATATGGTGCCAGCTGCCAAGGTGTGTACGATGTGGGCAGAGATGGGCATCAAAATAATAGAAATAAGTTTGCAAACTGTGAACATGAAAATTGGCCACAAAATATGACCTCACAGCTCACTGGTTAATCACAGAATTAGCTTATTTTCTCAATTTTGAGTCCCCAGTTAGTCACAGCCTTTCCCTATCAGATGTTCCCTTGACGTGCTACTTTACATCCTGCAGGGCAGATCTTCATCCAGCTTTCATTAGATCAGCTCTTGTGTAACTTCATCTTTAAGCTGGATATGCTGGGTGCTGGTTCTGGACTTGTAGCTGTGCAGGTCCTTTGAACAAGTCTGGTTCAGAACTGCCCCGGTCATTAGCTGAGGCTGCTCAGAGCTTCACAGCTGCTTATTTCTCGTGCGTGCAGTAAGTTGACCCACTGTTTACTTTCTGGACACTTGACTCTTTTCTGGACACGTACTGTCCTCACGACATTGTTAGTGTACATTTGTCTTGTAGTGCTGGTGCAGTTATAATGTTTTGCTTCATCAGGGTACAGTGTAGTTCCTGTAGTTACATGTGTTTCTTTGCTCTTATTAGTACGAGCTTTACATGCTCTGAGCTTTACACATGTCAAATGTTGTTTTTTGTTGGGGAGATCTTCTTACATCACAGGTTCTCTTTGAGACACAGATTGTTCTTTTATTTGATCTGTTTTTCCCACATGGCTTGATATTTGGTGCAGTTTGTGTTTCATCCTAACATTTCTGTCCTCACTCCGTCTGTTCTCCTGTAGCTGTCGATGGCTCCAAACTCTAAACTTTTGCTCTCAACACCACTGCGTACATTTGGCTTACGAGCGGACAGATCATCCACTGCAGTGTGCTCTTTGGCTTCAAACATGGTTGGATTTCTCTGTGGTCGTTGTATAATAAGTCATGTACAGTTAACTTTTAAATAAGGAAACAAACCAATAACTGGTAATTTATATAAAAAATATCTTATTGCGTTGTGACACATTTTTAAATTATTTTCAGCAATTATCAGGCCACTTGAATACAAAATAATACTATTTTATTTTGCAATCTGTATACCTGAATACATCTGAATACTTGCATTCTCTGTATCTGTAAAAGTGACAATCTGTTTGTTTTTTTGTTTTTTGGGGGGGTGGGGGAACAAAATTGAATATCCTTGCTGAGGGAAAAACTAAAGATTATTCTGTTCTACAAAGTATTACAGGCTCTCAAAATGCTGTTGAAAAATATACATTTACACAGTATTTTTATCACACTGACTGTATGGCTGGAACATTTTAATTTGCATGCTAGTGACAACCATCAGCAGCAGGTCAAGGTCTCATTTAGATTTTAACTGAACTCAGGATAATTTGAATGAACAAACTTTTTTAAATAAAATAAAGTCTCATTCAATAAAAAGGCAGAAGGAACTGGTCCATCTTGGACTGTATGTCTGCATGTTTGTAAAACTGCTCTTTTATTTGGATGTAAAATTGTATGTTGTGTCCACACACAGTCAGGGCCCGAGCTGCAGACCTCCTGATCAACCCACTGGACCCCTGCAACGCTAACGCCATCAGGGTCAAAATCGCTGACCTTGGAAACGCCTGCTGGGTGGTAAGAGACAGTATTTGGATTTTAATACAACTTGTTTAAAGTCTTGTTTTAAAATTATTAAGTGAGAGCTTTTCTTTATTGTTTTTATATATTTTTTGTGTGTTTTCACATAATTCCATCAAAAGGAGTTGCAAAAAGCAGTACTGTACTTCAATCCTAAAAACTGCAGTCATTCAACATTTATAGATTCAAACGGAAACATCTGAGTTCTGGCATTTCAAGTCTGCATCTCCGCTCCAACTGAGCTGAAAGGGTTCATATATTTGTATGGTGAAAAAACAAGCAAACATTATTTATTTAGTGGCAGCAAAAATGTGTTTTGACCTTTAAACTGACTTTAGTTGACTTAATAATGACCCGTCTTTAAATAATCCAGTTTTGTATATGTAATTATCCTTTTACCAAATCTTCAGTGGTGCCACTGTTCTTAAGTGAACCAGAAGCACATATTATGTGAGGTGAAAAGTCCTTTTTAAATAAACACTCGCCCAGTAAGTGTTGTGTAACTACAAATGAAATGTCCTGCATATTCACTTCAGTATTCTCTAGTTGAGTTACTTTCCCATCATTCCTGATAATGAAAAGAAACCATCAGATAGTCCTGTAATTTCATCACTTAGAATTGTTATTGGGTCCAATGAAAACTAGTAATAAAGTCATTTTCTACATTTTATTTTTTATTTTTTACTTTGATTAAATTTAGTTGTACAGCTCTCAGGAATCTTAGGATGAACACTGACGTTCAAACTCTGTCAAATAATTTGGTCCTATTAGTGTCTGAGTTCAGCTTTTTAAATCTGGATCAGAAGAGAAAAGAATCAACTTTGCCATGACCCAGTTAAGCACGACGAAATACATTTCAGTGCAGCCGTCCAATGAAAACAGGGTAGACATAGGTGCACGCCGAAGGCTGCAGCTTCGCTGTGAAGCGCTGCCCTTATTGTTTAGAAGAGAAAAACATGAAGAAAGAAGAAGGTATAAAAAATATCTTGTACTGTGTCCTTGACGCACTGGGTAAGGTAGCAAAAAAATCTACCTCAGCACAAAAAAAGCAACTTAGTGACAAGAATGGGTTTTAGGATTTGTGCACGACAAAACGAGCCTGGAATAGTTCAAATGATTTATTAATAAATCACCGCTGGAGGAGGTCTGGTTCCCAGCCTAGGTCAGATCTGTAGAGATATGTGGGTTAGAGATCTGGGCAAGACTGCGAAGGTTCAGGGAAGGATGATTATAATAGTCAGAGTCAGTAACCTTCACAGTCGAGAGCAAGGTGTAGTCCTTCTGTTGGTTCTGGAGGATGATGTCAAGAACTGTGAGCAGGCAGCAGCAGAGAGTGAGCACACAGAGCGCGGCTTTGGGGAATATCCAGGGAGAAGGTCCAGTGGCCGACAAAGGCTGTGAGATTGTCCTTGTCCATGAACACTGCCAGAAAGTTCCATAGTCCTGATAAAGATGGCACAGTGTCTATCAGCCACTCAGCTCTGATAAAGGTCTACAGATGGGGGGCAGGAGCAGAGCTTTATGATTTACCTATTCTCCAGGAACAATTTGAGATAAGTTGGCCTATCCAAGTCCAGAGGGGAGGCCAGATTCAGATAAACAACAATTGTTTGGGGGCAGGCTGACTACTGATTTCATGTCGCATCACTCCTGTCCTGCAGCAGCTCCACTGGCTCCCGGTTAAATCACGCATCATCTTCAAAATTCTACTCCTCACGTTCAAATCTATCCACAACCTTGCCCCTCCTTATCTATCTGACCTCCTACAAATCTCCATCCCATCACGCTCTCTCAGATCCTCCTCTTCACTACATCTCCATGTACCCTCTGCCCGCCTCTCCACCATGGGGAGCAGGGCCTTCACCTGCTCTGCCCCTCACCTCTGGAACGCTCTACTGCCAGACCTTCGAAACACCACCTCCCTTTCTCTGTTCAAGACAGCTCTGAAAACACATCTCTTTAGACTAGCTTATCATTAACTTTACTAAATGTATTTTTATTATTTTGCATTTTATAATCTTTATGTATTTTATATTTCAATTTATCACTGATAATGTTTGAACTGTATTGGTTTGTTAAGTGTCCTTGGGTGTCCTGAAAGGTGCTTTTAAATAAAATTATTATTATTATTATTATTATGTCTGCCTTCAGTTCAGCTGGTTCCCTCAATGGTGAATCCAAAGAGCCAGGTCTGTGGTCATTCTGCCAGTCCGTGCTTGTTAGCCTTCTCCAAGGTCGATTCCTTCATGTCGATGAGTTCCAAGAGCCACAAGTGGCCTGCAATTCTCAGAAATCATGTCCAGCTTATGGTTTATCTCGCAAAGCATCCGTGCACTCAAAGCACAGTTCAGTCCTTCACATAAGGCAGGAAGCCTCACAATCGCCAAAACTGCTGCCGACGCCTTCCTAATTTATTGATATCCCAAGTACCCACTGAGTCCAAAAAGCAGAATCTGTATTGTAAATCCAATTATGTATGCATCTTCAATGTCCTCAACAAACAGTACAGACAGGCACATCATCTTCCATTCACCCCAGGAATCCATGACATATCCAGCTGCCTGTGTCCCTTCAGGGCATGAGGGTTCTCCTGCACCCTGTCTTCTCCTCAAGAACATCTTATCAATTGCGTTGAGAGACCAGCTGACTAGATCCATAATTTAAGATTAGGAAGATGTGTAAAGAGAGGCTTTTAGAAAGATTCACAGGACAAGAGCAAAAGTAGGAGGGGAGGCAGGAGAGGGAAAGAAGAGCGTCTGTCTTTGTCGAGAGCAAAAGTAGGAGGGGAGGCAGGAGAGGGAAAGAAGAGCGTCTGTCTTTGTCGAGAGCAAGTCAGAAAAAAAAGAAGTTTAAATATCAGTGTTTCCTGTGGATGAGTTCTGGTGTGCAGCAGAAATGATTCCGTTCAGTCTGCTGAGATAAAAAGCTCCGGCAGGAGAAGAGCTTTCATGAATCTGTGGTTAAACACACAGGAGTTACACAAACGCACCGAAACACAAAGGTGGAAGAATTCACAAGGAATACAATAATTCACTATATTTGCCTGTGCTGTTTCATCTCTCCCTATGAAATGAGGATTAAAAAATGTTTTTGAATTTAATGATCTAACTTTTTTTGTACTGACTAATGTATGAAACTGCATGAAGTCATCTTCTACCTTTTCTCTCTATTCTTGTCTGAAGCACAAGCACTTTACAGAAGACATCCAGACAAGACAATACCGTTCTATAGAGGTCCTGATAGGAGCCGGTTACGGTACTCCAGCTGACATCTGGAGTACTGCCTGCATGGTGAGGAATACTTGTACACCTGTATAAATATGAATACGTATATACTATTTATGTCTAATGTAATAACTTGTGTTAGGCTTTTGAGCTGGCCACAGGAGATTATCTGTTTGAGCCTCACTCAGGAGAGGACTACTCCCGTGACGAGGGTGAGTATTTACATCCTTATGTTTAGTGAAACGTTCAAATGATCAAACTTGTGAGCTTAGTCTACAGGAGATCAAGTCTAAATGTTTTCTCTTGACTGTGCAAACAATATGAGGACTTGAAGAAAAAAAAAAAGATTTAGCAGTTTTGAGAAAAAGCATGTCTAAAGAAAGTGTCTTACATATTTTAAATTTGATCTAGAATGTTTCCCAATTGTTTCAATGAAGCTTTATGAATCAAATGAGGGATTTCTTTATGCTTTCAAATGTTTCATGTAACATTTGTGAAGACAGTTCAGTACCAGGAAGAAATGCATTAAGAGAAACACAACGAGAACAACGGGGCTGATATGTTATTTGAAACTCAACATGTGACCAGTGCTGGCAGAATGAGCCGCAGCGAGGACATTTTCAATATTATTATTTTCAATTTCACAAACTTCTAAATGACAGTTTGTTGACACGTGGTGTTTATTTGCCTCGCTAGCTCATTTTCAAATGAGCATACAGGTGGTCCCCGACTTACGAGCGAGTTCCGTTACTACGAGTATCTCGTAACACGAAATCTCGTATGTCGGAACCCGAAACACGTGTTGCTCGTAAGTCCGGATTATCGGTCGTAAGTCGGAAAATTTATGCTAGCGCTACTACGAACACTCGTTTTTCATCACAAATGTTCATACTAGTTCATAAACATGCTCAGAAACTTGTTTCCAAACGGTTAGCTAACACACTTTCATCTAAAAACACATAAAAGTGCTGTATTTTCTGTATGTTCTTTACAAATTTACTGCTCGTTCGTCAGCTCGTAAGTCCGGAACCTCGTATGTCGTGTGCTCGTAAGTCGGGGATTACCTGTAGTTGTAAACTCGAACTTTATTGGTTTGGAATGATGTCATTCCAGATGTGTATGTAAAAAGGGCTTCACAATAACACCTGGCAGTCTACAAACTGATGTTTGACACTACAGCAGAGAAAAATGTTCAAATTCAAAGGAAATGAAAGAGCTAAGAATGAAAAAGATTTTTTCCCTGGAGACAAGAAGTTTTAATTTAAAGGTGAAGATTATAGTTCGATGATGTCTACTGACTCATTTTTATCCAACTCTTGAGACAAAAATCAACATTTTCACTTGTTTGCGCTGCAGCTTTTGCTCGTCCCGACTCATTTTGCCAACCTGGGTCACAGATACTGATTGTATGTGATCAAAGCCCCTACAGCTCAGTTCAGCCACCCTCCTCCACCTGCCAGCTGTCACTTTAACTTCTGCTGCTGTGCCTCCATCTTGAATGTGTTGTTCACTAAAACTTCACCTGTCTACATGTTATAGATACAGAAAGTTCACACCATTCCTGCAGAATCAGTGTAGAATAGTAACTCTTTTTAATTCACACCTAAGAACAGGAACTAGCGGGAGAGTTTGTCAAGCTGCTCTGTGTGTGTACAGTATCTGCATGCAGACTGTGGTCACTAATGAAATGTGCTGCTGAAGCTGACACGTGCACACACAGTGCACCCTCATCCCCACCCCTCTCTCCCTGATCGCTTCACCTGCTCTGACCTTTGACCTCGCTCAGCTCGTTGTGGTATTTTTCTCGCTGCATGTGGCACACAGCTCATGTACGTGTTCTGCACTGGTGTCAAGCCACTGGTGTCCAGTCGTCCCAGTTTACAGAGAACCATCTTTGATCTCCACATGAGTCTTCAGTTTCAGTGACTTTCTGCATGTTGCTGTCGTTTGTCTCATACCTCACCTCTCCTTTGGAGGCACAGCTTATTAACTTGTTACAATCTATGACTGTTTCTCTTTTTTCTTCTTCCCTTTCTTTATCTCTCTTCTTCCCTCTCAAATTGGTTTATCTTTTTTTTCCTTTTGCTTCCATTTCACCTTTATTCTCTTATGAAATTTCATTAAATCTCTGTTTCATCCGCTCCACTGTTTATTTACTTTTAATCAATCTGTCTCCCTCCTCCTGACCGTTCTCTTTATCATTCTTTTTTCCTCCTCCTTTCTTTCCTTCCCTTCCTAGACCATATAGCCCACATCATAGAGCTGCTGGGCT